>VZUI01086774.1:0-67942 GCA_013401135.1 Cettia cetti
GAGCGGCGGCGGCGCGGGCGGCCCGAGCGAGCGGAGAGCCCGGGCGAGCGGAGGGGCGGAGGCGCCTCTCGGTCAGGCCGCGCGCGCTAGCATCGGCCGCGACAGCGCCCCCTAGCCGCCCGGCGGACTCCGCCGCGAGCGCCGGGCAGAGCCCGGTCCCGCCCGTGGGGGGTAAAAGGCGGGCAAAAGGGGATGGGGGAAAAGGTGAGGATGGAAAAGAGGAATGGGGGGAAAAGAAGGATGGGCATGGTGGGAAGATGTGGATAGAAAAGAGGCGGCGTAGTCTGTGAAAGCCTGGCTTTCTGTAAGGTTTTACAACTACCAGCTTGCCTTCCGTAATTTAAAAGAAATTCTAGAACCGCACCCCCCTCCTTTCCTTTTAAACCTGCTTTGAGCTTTACAAAGGAAAAATCCAAGGCCTTGAACCTGTAAAGCACTCATTTATTGTGGAAAAAGTTACAGCTTCAAGATCCAGAATTGTAATAGCAACAATTTTCTCTGTGCCTGTCAGTCTCTTCACCTAGTGAAGGTAAAAGGCAAAGGAAGAAGACACCTTGAATTTTCACCTCTTGGTATGGCCAAGAAGACGCTGAAGTGCCCGGGTGAGGAAAGAGGCAAAGAGCCATCGGGCCTGAGCAGAGGTGACACTGGGCATGGCAGCACTGCAGGCACAGTAGCTCCAGCCATGGCTGAGAGGAGCAGAACATCACACAGCGCAGACTGACATCAGGCACTGTGTGAGACCATCACTGTTTGAGTGATGATCCCCACCTGCAACGAGCACACAAAACTGAAGCATCCTTCAGGCATGACACAGCTCCTAAGGAACAATTTGGAACAGTCTGCTCCAAAGCACAAAATGCACTGCAGACAGTACATCTAGAAAAGTTGAACATTTTATTGTCATTTAGGAGGAGTACACCATTTGTGATTTTAGAAATACAGACTCTTTGTGAAGCACTGAAACACAGGTGCCTTCCAACTTCTAAAACCTACATTATTCTATGTCTTACAAGCCTTTTATATTAGCAATTCAAGTTTGGTCTTTGCTGCAACAAGTTCTTCTCCAAAGATGCAACAACTTAGTTCTAGACTGCAAGACAACTGAGCCAAATTTCAAAAACTCCACCTGCCAGAACCACTGCTTTCAAATATGGAGTCTATGATATTCTTGTACTTTGTGTCCATGAGGGAGTTCACCTTTGAAAATTTAAGTTAGGAGGATTTTCCAGTTAGCCACCAACTGGTATTTTTCCATTACAGCATCTAGAAACAAACGGATACTTTGCAAGTACTAGTGCTCATGAACAGGTTATGTTTACACAAAACCCAGAGAGGCCTCCAGAAACATTCAAGGTTAAAATGAACAGTTGCAAAAGAAAAAAAAAATAAATCTGTACATATTTTCAGTCACAACACAAGGGAACACTGGAGTATCAGTGTTTTGTGTTCTAGCTTCAATAGTGACACCTGTGCTAGTCCTAGTAGTACTCTACATGTTTGTCCCTTCCCCCCATTTAAATTTTATACTTGCAATCTGAATATACAGCTGTACTTACAGGAAATATTAAACAATGCACAGCGCCTTAAGCAAGTTCCATGTCTGGTTTTGAACAAACCATATAAAATAAGTGACAAAATAGTTTAAAATTGGTCCTTATTTTTATACAGCTTGGAAGCACTAAATTTAAAGACACACATTAACCAGCACAAATTAGTCTGCAGCATTTTTTTTTTCTCCTTTTTTTTTCTTAAAAGAGTGTGTTACAGTATCATGCATGAAAAGCAAGCTGCTGCTCCAAGTAGAAATATGGAGTTTAGACTTACTGCTTTCTCCTCAGGCTGTTATTCCTTCTTTCATAAATTATTTCAACATAACCAAGGATAGAAGCAGCTGACTAGCAAAACAATATGAAGTTCATCTTTTATGTTGTGACCCATTCTTAAAGTAATGAAGTACTTTGGAACTTTAGCATAAGGAAGATTGAATAAACACTGCAAAGGATTTTTACATTCTTTGATTTTGTTTACGTCTTCAGAAAGAAAATTCTACATTTTAACTCGCTAACTACTGGATTTTCATACGGAGACTGTAGTATTGAAACAGTGCAAGACATTTGCAACTTCAGGAACATCCAATTACAATGCCCTTTTACCCAAACAATGATTAGCAGAATATTGCATCAGTTCTAGATAAACAAGACAGGACAAAAACCTTGTTTTAGAATAGCATTAGGATTCAGAAATCTTTCATATTTAGTGAAAAGAATCCACACACGAAGATGCACGAAGGACTCCTTAACACAGACTTTATCACAACAAATGTAATCCAGCTGTAAGTCTGGACCTAGACTTTATGTTGGTATGAAGCCGTATTTGTTCAGAGATCACTATCAGATGTTCCACTATTAATGCTTCAACATTGGGGTATTTTGATTCACGGACAGCATCAGAGCTCTCTCCTGCCAAGACCAAAAAACCAGCTGAAACAACCCAGGTGAAGCATGAGCTTAAGCAGCCCACTTAAACTCCAAAACATTCCAGACACCAAAAAGCTGGCTTTTGTCTTTGCATTACCCCAGTAAGAGTGGAGCCCTGTCCACTAATGCAATATTCCAAAGACCATTGCAACTAAGACTGTCAAGTCAGGTCTCAGTTGAAAGCTACCACCACCACAGGACACCGTTTCCTTACCCCTGACCCCCCCATTGCAAGGAAGAACGTTCATAGGAGCATTTTTTGGTGTGGAAAGCAGGTCAGTAGAGACTCCAAGTGTGGCTTGAAGAATCCTCGGTACCAAGCCGCTTTCCACACACACAAATTCAGTCCATCTTCTCTTTCTGGACCAGCTTGGGTGCGTCTACAAAATCCTTGCCGTTGTAAAGGATGATAGCAAAAGTTCCAAAGCTGGCACTTCCCCAGAAAAGCACATAGGCCAGTGTCTCAGTCCATGTATCACCTGAGAAGAAGAGTCAGATAAACCTTTTAGCTCATTATCTCTATTGTTAGCAGACAGTTTTACTGCAGGACAAATGTAAATATTTCAAGCTCTCCCTCAAAGATCTGCTGTCAAATGAAATCAGACGTCTTTTCACAGATCCTTTTCTGTTTCCTTACCTTGGAAAGTTTGTATTTGCCACACAGTTCTTGGAACACACTGAACAGAGATCTACATAAGCCAGTCAAGAACTCTACTGGCAGTAATGGTAGAAAATTCAAGGCAAAAACCTTCACCACTCCCAACACAGATTTAGATTAAAGGGAAATCCATCAGAACCAGGCTTATGCCTGTATCTGACAGTTCTGAATTGTTTTTCTGCCTAAAATTAGACAGGTATTCCTCTGGGGCTTCATCCAGCCTACAATAAAGCTACAGGTCTACCAAAGTGCATCTAAATTTGGGGATATTTAACTGTCCCTTATTTGACTTCTATGTGAGTTTTAACATTGTTTTCTATAGTGCCTCAGTTTTTTCCCCACTGTACCATTATGCAGTGCTAAACCTCAATCTCCACAGCCACGTTCAAGCACCATTTAGAATGACTGAGAAACAATTCTATACCAAACAGTTACTGGTAACCATTTACACAAAGTTCACAGAGAAACAAGCCAGTTTTATAAAATTAAACTCAACAATGACTTACCAGCCATTAGCAAACAAATAATGCACATGGAGAAAGCAACCACCATAATAATAGGCAACTGAGGAAAGAGAAACAGAATAATTACTTGATACAGCAGTACATATGTAGTAATGTAAAGCTATTTACTTGTTTTGCTTCTCGATTCACCTGCATTCAGGTACAAAAAAAAGTTTGGATAGTCCCAAAATTTGGAAGACTGTGTTCAGTAATTACGTTTAGAATTGAAACACACCTCCTGTGCATTCAAAGAGACGTTTTAGTTTATGCTTTGTTTAAAAAAAAATATATATATATACACCAGCTAAACCCATTAGGTTCCCAAATCCCACTTCAAAATAGAAAGGGAAGGGTCAAAAAAATGAAAAAAGTGGGGGGTTTGTGTTACGGTCTATGCTTCTGCATGAAGTGTGAGAAAAGAACTCCACAAGATTCCTCTGTAGAAGGAAACAGTAACTGATAGTAGAATTTTCCCCCTTCCACTTGGTGAAGCATATTATAAAAAAAAAGCAAGCAGCAGTTTTTTCAGTACCTCAAGGACACTCCATTTTCTGTCAAGGGAACAGTCTGGGTTTAATCCTATAAGCAGGTATCATAGAAACATTACCAGATTACAGGGAAGCTTCAAGACTAACAGACAAGTCCTACTCAGGCATAACGAAGCCAGTGACTGAATGGTTGTGTTTCTCCTATCACAAAGTCTCCATACTCACAGCTAAGAACTTCCAATCCTTCTTGACATGTAAAGGACTAGCAGGTTCTACTTCATCCACTGAATAATTTCCAAGAAAAAGATCAATTGCATCCTGGAAGAGAAAGGGAGGGCAAGAGTTAGAATGCACAGCAGAGTTTATCAAATACACTTCCCCATGGTTAAAACCTTAACTTACTTGTCTAAATCCATCAGAAAAGTTGTTTTTGTAGTAACGTATTAATGAGTTCCAGCCATCCATTATTAAACCCCACTGAGTTCTCTTCCCAGTTCTGCAAAAAGAAAATGTGAAAAATATTTGAAATAGATGTATAAAGTCAGGACTATCATTTCAGATTTACATTCTGTCATTATCCAGATGTGTACTGCATTAAATGAACAACTGCACAGGAATACATTTATCTAGTGCTGCCTCTGCATTATTACCACACATACTAGTAACAAAACTGGAAAATAAAATGACACTTCTTTCCATCGGACAATATAAATGTGCATCTTCATGGCACACTGCCTTGGTTTTCATTTCCAGAGAGCCTTTCATATAAACACAGCAAAGAATCTGGAGATTTTAGTCTGAATTTTGGCCAACTGAACTGTTGCAAAAAACTCATTTATAGCCTCAGCCCCAGATTAATAACCTTCTCAGGTATGAGGACTTGAAAATCCCAAACATGCTCAAAAACCCAGAAGGCCCTTAGGAGAAAGGCTGACTTGCCTTGTGTAATCGGTCTTTAAGGCACCAGTTCCAGCATATTGTTTGGCACAAGCATTAGCATTATCAGCCCATGCTGTGAATAGGAAAACAGTAAGAAATATTAAGGAAGTTATATACTCTCTTCAGAGAAAAAGTCATTGTTTGAACTCTACAATAAACAGCCTACCATTTTTGTAGATTTTCTCAAAGTCTGCCTGCTCTTCAATTCTCTGTCCCACATGCAGAACACCTAGTCTCTGGAATAAAAAGCACATTAAGGCTTGTTAGGAATTTCATAGAAAAATTAGGACTTGCTTTCAGAAAAAGCTGTATTTATCAAACTTCAGTCTAGTCAATGCAGCTCAAGTAAGTAGTACAGTAACTCCACTATGCAAGCTCTTACTGGAGCATTCAAATTATATTTCCATTCCAAATGGAAAACCTCTCTCCTCTTCCAGCTTGCCAAAGAAGATTAACACATTTACCTGAAGCTGGGCCTGGAGAGACCTGCGTGCTAACAAGCTCTGGATCACGTTAGTCCGATCCAGGCAGTCCATGCAGTTACTGCGGAACGTTCCTTCCTGCTGAGTCACAGTTTTACCCTCCGAGTCAACTAGAAAGTAACTAACACATACAATACATGTATTTAGAGATAACAGTCCATATAAACCACGTGTTTTCACAAGTAAATATCCTAGCAACCAAAACACAGTTGTCCTAAGCATTTGATGAGTGCTCAGCCATGTCTTTGAGCTTTGGTGCCTCCCTAAATTCTTGTCATGTTGAAAAACAGCATCAGTGGATGAACATTTAGCCATCTCAGGGCAGTATTCACTCTTTCTATTCAGAAAGTCAATCAGCAATATTGAGTTGTATGCCAGTGGGAAGAGCAGCTTCTGGTGCAAAATCAGGGACTTGTGGGGGTTTTTTCCAGTTATTTTAGTGTCCCAGCTCCACAGACAGGAAGAACATTAGCAATGCCTAACAGCAGAAGTAACTAGATTTGTTTATAAGTGGTCACCAGTACAATCCAGCCACCAGTGCATAAAAGTTCATCTAAGTTGTCAGGAACACTTCTTCCAGGAAGGTACTCGGATTTTTTAAGGGTGCTTGCAAAATATGGAAAAAATCTGCTACAGTCACATGCCATTCTCTCCATTCCATGAACATGTGGGGGAATCAGGTATTCCCCCTGCATATACCAATTATTACCTTGATCTTTTAAAACCACTAAACCAGGTGTTTCCAGTAACTGATAACAAACAGCTCATTTTGAATACTGAATTGCACTCATGCATTCCAATGCTGAGCTGGTAGAACAAATATTCCAATCTACTTATCAGCTGGATGTGTGAATGGGACAGAACTATGCCTGTCCTACCACAGCATGAAACTTCCAGCTGTCTACAGGTTTACAGATTATAATCTATAGATTAAGTTACTCCAATAGGTAATTATGAACTCTGGATTAGCACATAATCCACTGTTACTGTAGAGCATTTTTATCAAGTCTAGAGTGGTGCAGTACTACAATCAGCAGCCTCAGAAGCACATGAATTTACTTTGATTAACCTTGTGTTTTTCTTTTAAGAGCCATTTTCATCATTCTTGAACTAGTTTTGTTAAACCATGTTTTACATTGTTGAGGATTAAAGCAGACAGCAATACCTGTGAAATCTTTCTTTCCCCCCCACCCCAGGTTTTGCCTACAATTGATATTAGGATAAGACAGTTTGTTATTATCCTAATTAACTAGAAATGTCTATTCTTAAATGCTGCACCTCCTGTAGCTGCTCTAAAAATTAAAAAAATTAACAAAAAACACCTCCAGGAACCCAGCTCTCTTATCTGACATATCTTCCACAACTGGTTTTAGCCTGCAGAAAATAAGCATTGTTTACCTCCCTAGGGGTTGCAAAACTATTTTGTATGAAGATCAGAACTCAGACTTTTCTGTTCTCATTTAGGCAATAGTCATTACAGATGAAATAAAACAGAGTCAGCCTAATCTTGAGAAGGTCTTCAATTTTAGAGATGGCTTTTTTTTTTGGTCTTAATTTCAAGGAAATGTGGTTATTTTCTATGCCTCCAATAGCAGCTGACAGTAAACAAGGATTCAGTATTAATTATAAGAATAAAGGATCCTTGCTGTATAGGAAAAACCTGCAATTTTATTTCTCCTTGTTTGAGGTGCTCAACTCAAAGTCAATTTGTTCATTAGGTCTTTATGAGTTTTTAAAGCCCTTTTTTGTGGTGGACAGAGAATATTAACTATAATCTGATTAATTTATTTCATTCCCATAGCCTTCACCCCAGGCAAGAGAATTTATTAACAAGTTAATAACCTGTTCTAGTCCACACCTTACCTCATTTTATTTTGTCAGGATAGACTATACCACGGCTAGTTCTGTAAGGTTTTAGCTAATCTACTTAGTGCTTTAGTCACAAGACTTCAGGAACAGGAAGGAAGCAATCAGAAAAGCAGAACAAAGCAAACTATTTCCCTAGCAATCTACTGGTCTACAAGTAGCTACAACCAAAAACACGCTTGTGGGACTAAAGACTTAAATTGATTTGGACATTTTGTGTATTTTTATATGACTAAAGAAAATGAGAATTTGTTTCCCTGTAGGTTACTTATATTAGCAAGGGCTAACAACCAATGCCAGTGCAAGGTTTGGAACCACAACAATGTGTGTTAGAGAAAACACTTCTACAAATGCCTGTGGAAGGAACACTCAGTGTTTTACACTATGTGTCAGAACAGTTTGCTGTCAACACCACCTGGAATTATTATGGACAAAAAAACCCCCAAACATCTAAGGAGACTTTCTTTTAAATAGCTCCAGTTGTGTGCATGTTCTTTTGTCTAACCTTTCACCTCACCTTACAAAGGCAGTTCTTGTCACAACTCAGGATTGCTGCAATTCTCAGACCCACTTTATTGAGAGGTAACATGGGTTCTACATCTTACCTCCCACTAGGTCTCCAACCTTGCACATGGTGTCAGCACGACACCAGAGATAGACACACTAATGCACACAAATGAATCTTCTTCAGAGAAGATTACAGGTCTGTATTACTGTGCCTTAATGCAAGACAATCGAAACTATGAGGAAGTGGTCTCATTTTAACAGCACAGAGGTGAAAGAACTGCAGAGCCTAACCTGAACTCATCTTGCTGGTCTGCCAGTTGATCCATCAAAATCTGAAGCCGATCCCACCTCATCCGACTGCACTCTTTATGGAAGTCAAATGCCACGTACCTGTTGAGAGAGAAGCATTTTTTCAGATTACATATGTACTGCAATGAAGGTTACAGAAAACCTTACAGCAAAAGGCTTATCTATAAAACAGTTAAATGACAGAGGATTTATTCTTATTTAGAGATGACTTTGAGCACAACTGCAGATTTTGTCCGTGCTCTGTAATCTTCCTGATGCTGAACCCTTAGTGTGAATGGTGACACCATTTAAGATTCTTTACAAAATGCCACTAGTCTGGGGAAGCACACATTAAGTTTCAAGTTTTGCATATGTTCCGTTCTATGTTCTGGCCAGTATTTTTTCTCCAGAAAGTACAGAAGGGATGCAAATCTTACTTAATGTCTTTTTTTTTTCCCCACCAGGATTTTTCTGTTCTCTGTTCATTTTGAACTAGATATAGGTGTTGAAATCCAACATTTTTTGCTGGCATAATTTCCTCAATAACTCTAGAAACCTGAGACAGGTTCTGTTTAAGCAGCTAACCTAACTGTCATAAGAAAATTAAGCAGCTACTGACTTGGAACAAAATTTTAACAGCCAGTTTCTGGCAAGAAGTGTTCTTTCTAAATGAGTGGTGTGTGATTAAACATTTGCATGTGTACTTTTGCTGTGAATTACAGGGCATTACATTTCTCCACTCAAGCATTCATAACCCAAAAGTTATTTGACAAGATTTCAGGATTATACATGAAGAAAGATGGTCTATACACACTGAAACAAGGAACTGAAGTCTCGAGTTTGACTCTGGCAGGTAGACACCATCAAAAACAATTAACCAAGAAAGTGGATTTTGACAGCAATGGTAAAATAGGGCTGCCAAACACCACTTTTGAACATATACAGAACATCACCAAAATGCACCTTCACATAAATTTCACATCTTGGTTTCCACCAGATGACTTTATAGCAAATCTGGACAGAATAAACAACCATGGCACAGTAATTTCAAGGATAAGGTAGAGGGGAAAATACCTGTGTGAGCTGGATGCAAACCATCCTTCCAGAAGTTAATAAAAGCAAGCACAGACAGGCTGTAAAACTGTGTACTGCGCTCTGTATTCCCACAAAGAGATGGAATTTCTCATAATCCAAGTGCATTCTCCAGTCTTGGCCCATTGTTACACTGAGCTCCAGGCATTTAAATTACTTGTTCCCCTTACTGTTCCATCCTGTTTTGCTCAGGCTCTGCACCCCTTCACTAAGTTAGCAACGTAACCAAGCCCTTTTGCCAGCAGCTATTTACTACAGGGCATGATTTTCTTTTTCCTAAAATGCAGAAGAACTCCATTGCATACTAGGACTCCATTACTGGCATTACCATTGCCTGTGAATTTCCTTCTTTATTCTGCCTGTATCCTCTCTTACCAAGTTACTTCATAAACACATAATAAAAACAAATCACAGGGTTGGTAAAGGCCCCCAAAGAGCTGACCACTCTCTGAGTCTCAGAGGCAATGCTTAACTTGTAACACAAAATGTATCACTTCATGCCACACGTACCTGACCATTCCATTTGCCATGCTGTTCACCATTTTTGAAAAGGTTTGCTCAAGAGGCTTCTCTGAGCCTTTTTGGTTAACCTGGGAAAAGGGAAAACAGAGACAGAATTACTCAAAAGCCTGCTTAAAAGAACAACAACTTTTTCAGGAAGAATAAGTGAAAGCATACCAAGTTGACAATCATTTGCTTTCCATAGCTAATGATTTGTGAGTCAAAATGTCTTTGGAAGCCATCCATCTAGAAGAGAAAGGAAATGTATTGACAGATGTACTCTACTATTAAGACCTGTGCTTTACAAGAAGCTTCCATTATAATCTTTTTGATGATTCTTATAACTATGTGTTCGATGTTCTCTATTGTGCCAATACATTCCCACTTTCCTCCTCCCAATCCATTCAGTTCTCCTCATTAAACATGCTGCAGATATGGAGTACTGTACAGCTAATAAAACTGCTGCAAACTGGATCCAAAGACAAACTTCCCCCACTGATGCTTGCATTTTTTTCATTCTTTAAATTCATTATAAGAAATACAAGGTATCTTGCTATTACTTCTAAAAAATGATGCTCAATCCAGTATTGCTGATTTTTATTCTGATTAGTTTTCAACCCGATCACACAAACATGAGCCCAGTAACATATAAAAACCCCAAGACACAAACACTCACATACATGATTTACTGACTTGCTGATCTGTGGCTTTGGTTTATACTTGAGGTTTGGTCTTTGAGACCAGAAAAAAGGGATAGATCCACGTGTCTGCAAAAGAGTGGAAAAGGTTTTAAACAGCAGAATTTAGAAAACCCACTTAACATTTAAAAATAAAGCAGACAGGTTTGTTTTGTTAAACTAACTCAGCCTGTTTAGTTTTATTTGCATATCTTATATAGAATCTACATTTAAAAGCATACAGCATATCTATGTATCTGTGTTCCTTACAATGACTTTACCTGAACAAATGATGCTTTGCTCCCCTTGTAATGCACAATTTGTTCTGTCTCAACAAAGTTAGCAGCATGCCCTTCTGAATCAATACCTGTGCAGGAAAAAGATCATGTTAGCCAGCTCAGCCTGCCTGCAGAACAGTGACAGTACAGCTGCTAAAGGTTTCCTTCCCCTCCCTTTTCAGTCCTCACAGGAAGCACAGAGCTGCCTGGCAACGTAAAAGTAAACGCACCTTGGTTAAAAGTTTAACATGATCTGCACCAAATTTAAGTGGAATTGTGCTTCTTCAAGTTAACACATTTTGATATTTCTAGCACTAGAAAGTATCATTTAATATGAAATAAAATACTGGTACTCTGACACCAAAATACTCACACTATTCAATATTGAAAAAATTCAATTCTGTAACAATGGTACCGCAGAAACGGACTAATTTCTTCAAAAGCATGTATGTTGGGACTAAGAACAGAGAAAGCAATTTAAATTCACTTCCCTGTTCGCTTTTTAACTTGAAACAATTAGAGAACACCACTCAGGGCTCCCTTGCCAGCACCAGTGACACTTGTGATGCTCTTAGCTGATTTACTGCTAGGCCAAAAGGGCTATTACACACTTGTATTTAGCACCAACAAAAATAGCTATGCGTTAAAAATCACCGCAGAACTTTTGCAGTTATGTCATAAAGACATGAAGAAGAGTCAGTTTTATAAATATCAAAAACTTTAGTTTTCTTCAGTTCCTAGTAATTTCTTTGGAGGCAGAACTTCAAGGCAAACTAAACAATGTTTTTTTGCAAGCCACTAGTTTGAAGGTAACCCACATGTGCAGATAGAATACATATTATTTTTGAAATAAATCATTTTTTCTTTTACCTCTTACATAGTAGCGTACGCCGGCCCTGAAACAGCTTCTTCTGGAAACAAGCAGCCAGTCAAAACACTTGCCATTAATAGAACAAGAGTGCATAGTGATAACTGATGAACAACACTCAGGAAAAACCCCAATGTTTCATTAGGATATTTTTACACATCAACAGGTAGGAAACATCAAGGAACCAAGAGACTACAGTCAAATACATCTGTAAACATTTGTCACCCCAACAACAGTTGAACATTAAACCTGAGTGACAGTAACAATATTAGGATCAATATGAACATTGCGAAACAACACTCTTATGGTGATGTCACTGATGAACAAACATTAGAACTGTAGTAATTTTGGGAAAATGGGATTCTAAAGAAGTTATTTTTAATTAGGACCACAAGATGCAGAATAAAGGATCCATCTCATCCATAATTTTATTAGATTACCTTAATAGTTTCTTGCCTCTATTGCTTTTAAAAATTAACAACTACTTCAAAAAATACCTCTTCAATTTTTTTCTAGGCTTTTAGAAGAGAAAAAATCTTGTTGTACCAGTAAGTGCAACATACATCACATCTACAAATGCCAGAACTAGCAGTAAAATAGACTGGCTTTCAAATCCACGTGAAGAAAAAGAGAATGAACACACACCAAGATGCCACTGTGAGCTTCTCAGACAAGAATGGTTATGTAGCCTGGGCAGGAAACCAAAGTGCCAAATGCACCTGGGACTAACCAACAAACAGGGGCAATGACAACTAATTTCAGCTTTAGTCTTGTTTTGTGCTGCTTTTAGTGGCACCTCTTCGGACTGCAGTAAGCTATCAAGTCTACTAGAGACCAGCACTCATGAAAAATTTCTCCAGGTAGATTCACCAGCTTGCATGCTTTGCCCCTAAAAACTGAAAACTATCACTTTAAAGCAAGCAGAAGATCAAAATGGCCAATTTTTAAATTGGTGTACTGCAGTCTTCTCTTTCACAAATCTAGATACTTCATCTCAAGTAAAATTTAGGTTCAGTATCTATGATTCAAATGGGACATAAAGCAGCTGTGTCACACTGAGCACCTCAGCTATGTTAAAGAACACACTGATTTCATACATGACTCATCTTGATCTCTGACTGTATTTATGCCAATAATGTTTGTAAACAACCCCCCAAGATATAACACAAATTGGCCCCATCCAGAAAGTTCTCACAATTCATAAATAAAGGCTGATAAATACCATTCCTCTGTTTTCCTGGAAAATCACTGCCAGGTCCTCCACCCTTGAATTCAACACTTGTACAGCCACAGTATTCTGCAAAAAAGGTTACCTCTAACCTTAGCTGCTCAGCAATTGTCAGCCTATTTTCTGCTGGTAATCTGTCCTCACTTAAAATGACAACTCACTATTAGCAACTTCCATATTAGCAACTTCCATATAGATAAGGACAAGACAGAATTTACTGTTCTTCAGACAGGCTTTGGTTTGGAGCAGCAAGGGAAATATTAAGTGTAGTTTAGGGCTTCAGGTGCTCAAAATCTCAACTATTCAAACCCATTATTTCTCATCACTGCAAGATTAGAAGCCCAGTATACATAGTTGAACAAATATATTTGAGTTTGTCGGTGAGGGGGAGGGAAGAATCTTTGATTTTATTGAAATATCTACTAGTGTCACTGTAACAGTTCTGCTGAGGGGCTTTCCTAGCATTTTTACTGCTAGAAATCCCATTTATTCTAATTCCTGAGTTCTCCAAGATTTTGCTGTAATTCTAATTTAACCAAACATCACTTATGCTAATTATTTATACATTGAAAAATCAGGATTGAGGAAGGTGTTAATTGCAGTCTGCCAAGTTGCTAATTGCAATTTACCCAGAACCAGCAGGATAAGGATTAGAGTGGTTTGAAAGCTCCCTTTTGCTATCTTTCCTTTGTCTCTCTGCCTACTCGCACATTTTCCACTAAATGAAGTCACAGGAAAGGACTGGAGATCTGCCACCTGCTGACAGTCCTACCAGATCAACCGATTCCATCTGGAAGCTATTCCCTGCACACACCTGAGAGGCCTTTGCAATGGAGAACAAAGCAGAACATGGCATGAGTTGCTTTGTCCAGTCTTGTCAGTCCTTCTCATGCTGTCAGTTCAGGAGCAACTACCTGGGATTTATTGTTGATCACACATTGCCTCCAGAAAGCATTCAGCTTCCTTGCAGCATTCTTCCCTTCTCAAAAATAAACTAATGACTGCTTTGCTAAAGGCTGTTTCCCAAAGCATTGGTGCAGGAAAAGCAGCTGCCCAGGAAAAGCATTCCAGGAGCCTTCAGCAGAACTTACCCTTTTATTCATCAACATCCATAAGCACTCCTTCAAGTCAAAACTGTTCTCCCTTATTTTGTATCTAAAGCAAATGCATCCTTATAGCAAGATAAAAAAGTACTAAAGCTGTTGGAAGAGCATTTGCTGTATTAACCTTAACTTACCCACTGAAAGACAGTTATGCAAACAATGACTGTAAAATTAAATCCATTAAGCCCTCAAAGCAGAACATTCAAGGGAGTTAACACACGAGTGGGCTATCAAACAATGTGTAACACCCATATATGAGCAGACTGTAACTTATTTCTGACAAAGTGCTCTATCTTATAATTGTCAGTGTACCAAGAGAGCAGCCCCATTAGCAGCCATTTTGCTACTGGACCAGAACTCAGTTTTGCAACAGAAAAGGATACATCCATGCATCACTGGCGTAGCAAACCTATGGATCTGAAACACAAATACATGTTAAAAATATTAAACACTAGTACCAAGAAAGGTGAGTGACTATGTTTTGCCTAAGGATTTTGTGGTGGTTTTATATCACTTTTTGTTTAGGGTGAAACACTTCTTTCTGAGAAAAGAAGTTCAGGGAAAACAGCAATATATGTAGTCCTCATCAGTAGGAGGAAAAAAGTGAAAGTCTAATCCTAATTAAGCACCTGGACAAAAAGCAATCTGCTTTGTCCTCCCCATACATAGCACTTACTCTCTACAAACATGCCAGATATAAAGCAGTACTTGCTGAAAATGTTTTGACATGATGTGTTTGCTTTACCTCCATGGTAGGACACAGTATGCATAAATAGTAATTACAGAAGTCTTCAGTAAGATGTATTTTTATGTGATTAATACTCAAAATACTTGTTCCAGGGTTTTTCCTATCCTGCCATTCCTAAATAACTTAATCTTTCAAGAAAACTTTAAAAGTTCAATACTAGAAGTCAGAAATCCCACATATCATTACCTAAAACTGTTCCTGCATCAAGCCACCTGTAATCAGTGTAAGGGAAAGGGTAGCCTAAAAATATCAGTTATCTCCCTTTTCAGCTTCTGTGTTTTGTCCCCTAGGTCCGTTTTCACTAGCCAGCCACACTTGGCTTTCCTTTGCTGTTCCCACCACAGCTTTTCTCTCATTTCCCAAGCTTTATTTGCATAGCACTATGCAAACACCCAGTCATATGCAGCTGGAATATGCACAACAGCCCTTCTCTAATTCATATCTTCACATTCCAGAAGCACTGCACAATCCAGCCTTTTGGAACAGCGCTGTCTAATGTAACAGCACATCTCCACAGGTTACCGAGGCAGAAATAGAAGCAGTGCGTCACTTGCTTTGATAAATGCAAAGTACTGATGGAGAGAGGAGGCTGCTGTAGTGCAGGCAATCCAAGGAGTTTAACAGGCAGAGGATGTCTCCAGCAGGAAGGAGCTCAGACAGTCTGGCCATTAAGGTGCTACAGCTGTGGCTCATGGTCATGCACTTGTGTTTGCTGGACTAAGCGAATTCAAAGGTTACACTGTGTCAGTCTTCATTCCAAATGAACTGGAAGAATCTAAGCTGTCAGTCTTACTGGTAATTACCAGTTTTATGGTCTATTCACTAGGCAAATGGAACTCAAACTGTACTCATGGAGAATGACGTGAGACACTTTTAGGAAAAAAGTGATGAACTGGACCTTGCTTATACCCAAAGGTAAGTAAGTAGCTAAACTTCAAAATGTTTGAGAAGCCTATGCTGTGCAGTCTAACTTCCCCTTTGGTTTATGTGAGCAGCTCTCTTCACAGCACAGTGAAATACAGACACCTCCAAAAAATTAGCTTTCTAGAAGTACTACTGAGGACATTGACAAAGTTGGAAGTTTGAAAGCAGAAGACTCACTGTGCTAAACTAGATGATGATTAGCCACGTTATACTAGATTCTGGCTGTCTGAAAGAGACAGAATCACAAAAAGCTGTTGCATACTCATAGAAAAGTATATTTGATCTCTATTAACCTAATCATTATCAGGTGTTTACCTCTGGTTGAGCAATAAATTCTCTCAGAAGGTGTCCGTTCCATACAAACCGTGGATCTGCCTGCAGCAAGAAAAAAGACAACGTGCTTTTAGAGACAGTCAGTTCTGTTTAATTCAACAAAAAGGCAGTATCACAGTACCCATGTGTCATGTAAGTTATGGGAACAGGTACAAATGGAGACAAAGTTCCCTTTTTTCAGCAGTAGCTTTCATATCCTACCAACTATTTCTATCAACTAGAAATCTAAAAGATTGGAGAGAGCTATTCCTTTAGCTGCTCTTAAGGGTGTTGCCTGACACTTCTAAAGCATCAACAACTGAGCTGCAGAACATAATGCAATGGTGCCCCTATGCTAGGGTTGTTTCCTTCTACCAGCACTGTTAAAAAAACAACACACACAAATATCAAACAAAAACACCCACACTCCAAACACAGACCAGACTTCTCTTGCAGAGGCAAACTGGAGATGTTCAAAAATGCCACCATTCTTTTGATAAGCCATTATACTGCAGCCATGGGCATATGAAATTATATTGCAATAATTGTAACCATCCAAGATCTGAATTTACTTGAAACGGATGCTTTTTTACCATACTTTGCCTTTCGAACAACCTTCTGAAGTGACACAATTTTAAGGCAAACCAACCCTTTTGTGTCCCTGCTCTCCTTGGCAAGAGCACTGCCAGAGCAGCATCTGATGACGCAAAACAATCCCCAAATGTAAAGTTTTTCCAATATTAAAAACCAAAACAAAAACCCATCAATATAGACACAAGAGAATTTCAAGTTCAAATTGCATTTGGCTGTTGTCTTTAAGACAAAAGCAGCATACTAAATCCATGCTTCACACAGAGAATTGGAATACTTTAGACAGAACACAACATCCCAAGACTGATAGTCATAAAACCTATGTTTTCTATTGCAAGTTATCCTGGAAAAGAATATGAACACAAGTACAATTTGGAATTCCTTCCTCCCATTCCAGGTCAAAGGATTTTTTTTCTCTCAAATTTTCTGCTTAGCTCCTTCTTCCTGAAATTAAAAGTGTTCAATATTAGAGGCAAAATTTAATTTATTTTGGATTTTTCAAAATCCATTTAAAGTATACTTCAGGAAGTACTTCCAACTGCCAATCTGGAAGTGTGACATCAGATCAGAACAGATCCCTAGAACGTTGTGCTGCTCACAAGCTATGAGACTTGCATGGACCAGCATCTTCAGACACAGCCCCTAACAGCTTGGGTAAAACCCCAGCATCATTTAAACATCATCTGCATCAAACTGACTGACAATTTGCAAGACACAGGCATGAAGCAAACTCAAATCCTTACCCTCTCTAGAAGGCTCATCTCCTGGAACTCTGGGCTCGTGTTGGCCAGCCGTTGCAGGGTGTGTGTTAGGTCGTAGGTTGTTGAGAAGTAAAAGCCGTCCACGCTCAAGACATGGTTAAGCATTGATAAAAATACTTTATTGTCCTGCAACTGTTGAGATGAGGAAAGAACATAAAAGCTGTCATATACTATCATCAAAATATTTAACTCTTGTAAGCTATCACTACTTTTTGAAGTGATGAGATGAATTTTGCTAGGGCTCTAGCAATACATGACATCATCCAGAGATTACCATACAAGAAGTAAAGCACGAGAGTGCAATTCTGATACCAGCTCACTGATAACTTGCAGCTAGCACACTGCAACCAAATTCTGCAACAACAGTGGAGAGCAGAGAACAGTATTCCTGTGAGGTAAATAGCTACTGATATTAAATGAATTCTAACAACTTCCAAGCAAAAGGGAAGCTGGTTTCCCCGAAAACCATTCTGTCAAAAAAAACCCAACCAAAACAAGATGGCAAGACAAAAGAATGGTCATAATCTGTGTTCTGGTTCAAGTTCTGATTAACCTCATTCCTTTCCTGAAAAAGCATCAGATTCATTTTCAGCTCCATTGGTTAGACAACCTGACTTGCTCTTTATCAGTCCACTACACATCTGTTTTTAAAAAATCTTTCACCTATCCCCCTCTCAAAAAAATAAAAGTCAATTATTCCCTGCTGGGTAACTATGTAATTGAACAATTCTATAAAGAAAGCACGATGACAGCAATGCAGTTTATTATACAGGCTGTCAGAAGAGTAAACCTGTGAGAAAGACTTAACAGAAGCATTAGGAAGCATGTACCATCTTAATGGAAGCAAAAATGCACATCCATAAACTGCAGTCTAAGTTGCACCACGTGAGTTTATCATCTTGACTGCCATGATTTTATATACATCTATACACAAATATTACAGCCATTCTAGAAATGTGAACAAATCAGAAATGAGGTATTGTTCAATGAGCTTCTTAAAAAAAAAATTCATCACTTCTACAAATTAGGTTCTGTGGTGATGAGCATTAACACACAGTAACATTCCTCCACACTCCCCTATCAATGCACCTACCTGAATATCAGTTAAGTGCAACATGGTCTTTTTGTAGGAGAGGATGTCAAAGTCTGTTGCTTTCCAGATTGCATGACTGAAAATCTCACCTACTTTTTTCTTTTTTGTTATTACAATAAGATACGTGCCTGTAAATCAGAAAGAACAAAGTTAAAAAAAAAAAAAAAGAGCTGCATGTATTAAGAAAAGCAGCCTATATCCATATCAGAAAACTGAAACCAACAGGACTTTATGTTCTTAAGTGTAGCAAAAGCACACTGGGGCTGGAGCAAAAGCAAAACATACTTGCTCTGCTACCCACTTTTCTATGCTCAGAGATCATGAGCTGCTCGTTAAGTTTAAGGAATTTTTTAAAAAGTGGACAAGATAAAGCGTCACCTATTCTTACTTCTGATCAGAGACAGTCTGAAAGTCTTCAGGCTTGCAAACTCAGAAAGAGGCCAATGCTCTTGAATGTGGTTTGAAAAACACAGAGCAAGGTCCAAAATACATGAAAGGAAGCATGCTTCAAAAGCCAAAAAGACTATTCAACCTATCATGAAAAAATTTTCCTCCTAACAGAATCAAAACAGAACAAAGAGAATTGGGGTTCTTTTAGCAATTTAAGAGAGGAAGTTTGCTGTTTCCCTGGTTGCATAAGTAACAAAGCAAAAAACCTGCCCCATAGTCATGGACAGTTCACTCAGAGCAACTAATGTACACTAGCTGGTGAACACAACACAACTGTATTTCTAAGCAGAGCATATTTCAGTGATATCTTGTTTTTGAAGAAAAAGTTTACTCTTAATACTACAATAGGCAAATATTTATATTTTTTAAAGATGCTGCATTGCCAGACACAGGGCCAGTTTTACAGTCAACAGCAGTGAACTGCCTAATAGCATTTAGCTAAACACTTAATTTAACTGGTAACATCTTTATTTTGACAGCTGTATACTAACACTCAGTGAAAAGCTCTGGAGGATAGAATGAAAAAACTCCAAGCTTTTAAGAGACTTAACATATTCCATATTTTATTTAATATTCAGGTAGATGAATAGTAGTCATTACCAGGCCTGTAAGTGGTGAAAATTCCCCTTTGGGGTAGTTCAGTTTTAAAACACTCAGCACTCATCGAGTCCCTAAGACACATGTATCCATTACATTGCTCTTACCCTGAAAGAGCCACAATTCTTTAGAATATAGACATAGAAAGTTAAGCAGTTTTAAGATCCTGTGGAAGTCACTGCATTCAACACAATCACCCTTTGCCACGGTTGGGAATACTCCAGTGAGTGATCTTTAATCCTATCTACATACAGTGATTTTTATTCTGTATGTATGCTGCTTATTACATCATTTTTTAGAGTACTTCAGTCTCAAACTATCAAATTCTACAAAAAGGATTGTCAGAGCAGCAATGTTTAGTTTCCCAAAAGCTTACACTTTATGCATCAGGTGTATTAATGACAGTGGCTGCTTAGACCAGACTACTGAGACACTTAAAAAAACTGGACAACTTATTCTTACATTATCCTAATATCCCCTAAACTTAGAATTGTTCCAGTCTGCCCTTTTCCTTCCCACATCCAATTTTCTTCGTATTTGTAGGGCAGTTGCAACACAATCATTATTTCAACAGCTGCATCTACTTGTCTGTCATCCACTCTCAGCTATTTGTGTACCATGCTTATTGATCAAGCTTCACAATGCAACACACGACTGTTGCATAAAATCCTGCAGCTAAGATTAAAATAGTTACAAAGAATAAGTAGCTGAGGTTCTTTGCACTCATTTGAAATGCATTCCTTATAACTCAAACAACTGCCAGTTAACCCTACCTTTAGAGTACCTCCAGGTTTAAGAACTGCACAGACATTAATGATAAGATTTGGATGCCTCCATCCCCTTGAAGCCACAAGGAAAGCCTTTCATGCTCATGAAAGTGCAACCTCAGATACTTGCAAATACTATTTTTGCCTTTAAAGCTTCTTTAGCAATCTATTTTGTCTAAGTATTTTTAAAGAGCACAGTTCTGTTCCCCTTACCTGCCACCAGCCGGATTGTTCCCAAAATACCAAATATAGGCCTTGTAACAGCTGAAGGGGGAACGTCCTTTTTAACTGAAAAGCAGAAGAAAAGAACATCAGAATTTCAAAGCCTGATGGAGGTTTGGGAGGAGGATCTGGGATTCTAACTCACTTTCTAACCAATTTCTCATGTTAATCAAAGTAGTCATTCAGTTGAATAAATTCAAGCTTATTTACATGACAGTACAGCAAGTAGACTCCTCAATAAAGTATTGTCCAGCCAGCTTCCAGAAGCTTTGTTTTGAAGCCATCAAGACATAAAGGACAACCAAGCCATGAGTGCTTGTGCCCCCCAGGTCTGTTTGCTTCTTCTGAGCCTTGGTCTATTTCTGTCTCAGAAGACCTAGGCTAGCTCTACAAAACTACCAACAATAGCACAGATGTGGCAAGGGACACAGTATTCAAAACAACATACCAGGAGATCCAAAAAGTACTCAAGCAGCAATTAAAAGTCTTAGCACGTGTAAATTTCATTTACCTACATTACTAAACAACAGAAGGGATTTTAGAGAAATCTAAAAAAAACCCAAAACATCCCCAAGAATGAAGATTTTTCCCAGAACTCAGAAAACTGAGAAAGATAACCCTTCCTTTTTTTTAAATACCTTGAGGTTCATCTGATAAAAGAGCAGCAGTGAGAGAGATGCAGACTGACAAAAGACTTGGGATAACTATGTAAGAGTTTTGAAGGAGAAACTGAAGTAATATACTATGATACCAAAAGTATCAGTGGGATGGGCACACTGCTCTTACATGAAGCCTAAAAAAAAGAAAGAGAATGACTGCTTTTATATTACTATTACTGTAGCATTTCTGTCTGTTTGGAGATTAGTAATACTGTGGTGCCACACTCCTGAAGTACCAAAAGGGAAGTCTCTCGCTGCCTTCATTTTACTGTCATTTAATCAAAATTCTTTGTTTAACAGTCTTTAAAAAATGAAACTAAAATTGAGACATTAACGGACTTAAGACTATTCCCACTGACATTTGAATCCAGATTCGCAATACAGAACAAAAATTTACAGTAAGGTTTTACTATTGCTATTTCTAGAAGCCTTATGAAAAGTCAGGTTTCAGTTTTATATAAAAGACAGTATTGAGACTAATTGGAAAAGCTGCAGAACCCCAGTGTTCAATCCTTCCCCTGTTTGATCTTGTACTTCTAGCACCAACCCCAACTAGCCTGATGAGCCAGCTTCCCCTGTTGTGACGGACAGACTGAAAAACAGACAAGCACTATCACCCTGGTAACTCACAGCATCAAACCCACAGCCAAAAGGCACTTGAAACAAAGCTCTGCAGAACAGAACACAAAGCATTGTTTTAAACCGTAGCTAAAAAAAAAGCCATTATGTCAGTATCATCTCAGTAAGGTTCTGAAGATCTTCTTGGGTTCCTCGAGCAAAACAGACAAAAAGGACAGAGACTCTATTGAGAAATACTAGTGAGAAGAATCACCTGTAAGAGTGACTTCTGTGGAGACTCTGTCAATAGCAAGCACATCATCTGCTCCATCATCACAGGCTTCCACATAGAACTTCTCTGGTGTTATGTGCCTTTAAGAGAACAGAGAGGAAAAAGGAATTAGTTTAGCAAAACTTACCTTGGGTTTGTTT
The DNA here is from genome assembly GCA_013401135.1 of Cettia cetti. NCBI lineage: Eukaryota > Metazoa > Chordata > Aves > Passeriformes > Sylviidae > Cettia > Cettia cetti. The sequence continues at coordinate 22,073 of VZUI01086774.1, forward strand.
ATTCTTCACCACCTGAAGACAGAGCAATCAATTTTACACCTTATTTCAGCTGCAAAATAACAAAATTCTCAATGGATTGCTTCCCAACAGCCCCTGATGTTGACAGTGTGCAAAGAAAAAAAAAGGGCAGCAAGTCCAGCTCATCAGTTATTGCAAAATACATGGCCTGTTTAATAATCTTAATCCTTTTTTTATTACTGTAAAGATATGAAAGTGAGTTTGTGTGCACTGTGGTCCACTCTAATTCCTGTAAGCTTGAACCGTATCTGGTAAGCCAAAACCCAAGACAAAATCTGAAGATTTTAAACTGAAAACTTGCTAACAGATCAGATCATACCCCTAATGCAAGTATAATAAACATAATGTATGAAATAATAAACACACCTGTTTCACATTAGTGCTGTAAGTCTTGCAAGAATCCACTGGAAACAACACAGCAGAAATAGAAAAGTTCAAGTGGCACACTAATTTATCAAAGCAGGTGTCTCAGCACTACCATTCCCCAGACATGTTAGCCAGGTCTACATAACACATATGGCATTAACATGTATCCCCCCACCAGACAGACATGTCATACTGACTTCCTGTTCAGACTCATTGCCATCTTTCCCTTCCTTCCCCTCAAAACCAGCACAAAACCCAGATAGTCATAACCAGTTTTTAGAACTGCTCCTTGAAAATACACCCATTGTGATATTTGCAAGAAACCAGGCACGTTATACTGTGCATCGATAGGAGGGTTATGCAGAAGTGACTTGTGGCCCTACATAGGAAACACTCAAACAAAACACAGGAAACAAACAAAACACCCCAAGCACACTTAAATTATTGTTCTTGACTCTTACAGTGATTTTTCTTAGTTTAAGGCTTGACAAGACATGGGGTCAGAGTTTTAAAATTCTCATTCTGGTAACGGGGTAGGTATTTTTAGGCTCTTTCTCCCTAAATAGATCTTGCATTTCTACACATCTTTTTTTTTTTTTAATCCTTCAGAAAGCTGAATTAGAATCCTGATTTAGATCAGAGGAGTCTGATGGCGAGGGTTTGATAGCGGGGGGTAGGGGCTACAGAACTGGCTCCTGAGAGAAGCTGCTGGAAGTTTCCTGTGTCTGACAGAGCCAATCCCAGCCAGCTCCAAGACAAACCCACTGCTGGCCAATGCCAACCCATCAGTGATGGTGGCAGCACCTCAGGATAACATTTAAAAAGGGGGAAAACGCTTCTGTGCAACAGCAGCAGGGAGAGGAGTGAGAACGTGTGACAGGAACAACCCTGCAGACACCAAGGTCAGTGCAGAACAAGGGGCTGCAGGTGCTCCAGGAGCTGGAGCAGAGATTCCCCTGCAGCTCCTGACAAAGAGCAGTGAGGCAAAGCTGTCCCTCAGCAGCCCAGGGAGGCCCCTGGCAGAGCAGAGATCCACCTGCAGCCCTTGGAGGGCCACAACAGAGCAGGGTGATGCTGGTTCCAACGGGGTGCTAATAACACCAATGTTGTGGGTTTGATCCTCATATGGGCCATTCACTTAACAGCTGAACTTGATGATCCTTGTGGGTCCCTTCTAACTTGGAATATTCTGTGAGGCTGTGACCCCATGGGAAGCCTGTGCTGGAACAAGCTCTTGGCAGGACTTATGACCCTGCTGGGAAACCATGCTGGAACAGCCTGTTCCTGAAGGACTGCACCCTGTGGAAGGGACCCACGCTAGAACAGCTCATGAAGAACACTGTGGACAGATTTGTGGAGAGTTGTCTCCGGGAGAGGGGCTCCGTGCTGGAGGAGGGAAAGGAGTCCTTCCACTGGGGAGGCAGCAACAGAGACCAAGCGTGATGAACTGACCACAAACCCCACTCCCAGTCTCCCTGTGCTACTGGGGGAGAAAAAGGAAGCAGATAAAATTAGAAGTGGAGCTGAGATGGGAAAGAAGGGAGGAGTGAGGAGAACGTGTTAAGATTTGGCTTTATTTCTCATTATCCTATCCCTTATTGTTACTAAATTAAACTAATTTCCCCAAGTTAACTCTGTTTTGCCAGTGACTGTAATTGCTGAGTGATCTCTCCCTGTCCTTATCTTGACCCAAGAGTTGTTCCTTTTATTTTCTCTCCCCTGTCCAGGTGAGGAGGGAAGTGATAGAGCCACTCCAGTGTGTATCCAGGATCAACTCACCAGAGTCCTTAAAAGAGGTCTTGAAGACCCCACTTTCCATCCTCTTAAAGCAGGACCAACTTCAAAGTTTATTCAACTCCTAAGCTAAACCCTGTTTCTTAGGATGCATTTTGATTTTCCCAAGGGTTGGTGATTCCACAACCTAACTGTGAAATTAGAGGAAAGCCAGAGGAGAGCAAATACTGAATTGAAAAAATCCACCAAATAACATAATACAAGCAACTGTAAGGCAATTAATATTTAAATGTTCATCAGATAATTTAACTTCATTACAGTCTATGGGTCCTAAAATGGGAAATACATCTACAGTATTTCCTTTGTAAATCAGCATCCTTAAATCTTTCATGCACACATATTAAATGCTTAATGTTTGAAAATAAAAACATCAGAGTAAGAAATACAAACATGAAGCCCACTGAACACTGAAGCCTTAGAACACCTACTTTGTTTCCATTGCTCTAGTTTTTGATGAAGTGCACATGTGCACCCCCAGCTCTTTAGGGGAGTTCCACAGCAATAACAGGAGCTGTTTTTACAGGAAAAAGCAAACAAGTGTACACAGAGGGAAAAGGGGCAAGACAAGCTTAAAGACATCTACAAATCCTCACTTTGCTAAAGAATCTAAAAAGAAATGAGGATATACTATTTAAGATACAGTCAGAAACCTATTGCTTACTGGCAGGAGGCAGCAGGAGGCATTTTTTCCACAAGAGAAAGCTGTAGCTTATCTTCCATTGGTTGAACACTCACCTTTCTCTGGGATGTCAGTTGACACACAAGATTCCAGCTAAAACAACAACTGGGAAGAGACTCTATGAAGTTTAATATTGGACCTGTTGTGCCATGAACACAGATGTTGATGGGCTCTTACTCATCTGAGCATCTCAAGCAAAGTAAGTTGAAAAAATACATTAACTAATCAGGTCATAAACAAAGTTGAGAACTATAGTTTAATTTTTGAATACTCTGTATGAAGAGCACAACATGGACAAGACATCTATACTGATTGCACAGAGCATAAAAAGCATTTCCATCCATGATGAATATTTTTAAAAGCTGCTCCTTACATTATAAAGTGCAACATGACCATGACCCTACTACAATCTCAGAACAGAGATTCACATGCATCTTGGTTAAAGCTTGTTTATAATCAACTGAGAAGCAGCTTATAAATCTCAAATAATTGTCATATAAACAAATGTTTTCTTTACCACATACAACAAAAACAATTTCACCCTGAAGAACAAGAAGTCTTTTATCTCAATAGCCCCAAACTGAAAAGAAAACCAAGAGAATCAGGGCTGCCACTGCAAATGATGCTTGGTCTCTCAATGTGTGTCATATGCCTCACTTTGCTAGATCACATCCCAGCATTTCTCTCTCTCTCAAATCCTAGACCACATTATTTCCTGCCACAACCATTGCCCTTTTAACAATTTTATCATCTTTATTTCCTCTTGCACAACGTCAGTTTAAGCAAAGCTAGAAATTTATTTTTCACATTTATTCAAAGTCCTCCTTCCCATAGTCCTCTCCAGGACCAAATTTGGAGACAAAAGCATAATGGAGAATGTAAGGCAAGTCATCCCTGTTTTCAGTTCAATGGACCAAAAAGGTTTCAGCAGCTTACAGCAGTCTGAAAGAGAAATATTGCTGACTCTTAAGAGGGGGAAACAGGGCTGAGAGGAAATGAAGTTACCAATCTACAAAGTTGACAGAACTTGAACAAATACTACACCGTTGGGATCACCTTAAAAACTGCCTTAAATACAGCTGTGCAACACAAACTGGAAAGCCTAAGTCCTTGCAAGATATTAAATTTGTGCTTCAGCAGAAGTGGGATAATTAGTGCTCTACAAAATTTTCAACAGAAAGATGATTCACTTAGTCCTTGCTTCTTTTATGCAAGAAGTTCAACATTTCCTAAAATAAATATAGTTGTGGAAGAGGCCAAGATTCCAAGCAGTTCCAGTCCAAGTGCTGATTTACAACTTTACCAATTACCAGAACTAAGCTAGTAGTCTCATTCACACTTAAGATGACCTTTTCTGTTGTAAAATTGCTATAGTCAAAATGATTGCCTCTCACTTGTCTTTCAGAAAGGAAACTGATGAACACTGCATTCAAGAATAGGTTCATCTCCAAACTGTACTCACCAGCAAGCCTGTATCTATCACAGGCTTAGACAGATAGCACACATGCTAACTTTACTCACCTTACAGGGAGATAATTAAGGGAAGAAATGATAATTCACAACTAGGAACTGCAGATTCATTCTATTCTTTTAAAGAAATAAGGACAGATGAAAGTCCAAGTGCCAGTACTATATCAAAAATAACAATCAGGAAAACAGTATCTTATAGAAGACCATAGTGTCTGTAGTTATGTTTAGAACTGGTTTTCATACACCCAGCCACATTCTGTTTTTGTATAAACTTCCTATCTGACAGTGGAGCCTGCCTTCTCCTAAGCTACCTTGTCCCTGCTGTCTAGAACCATACAAGACATCAAGAGCTCTCACCACCTTGCCTCATCACCATCTTGCTTTCCTTACACTTAACAGAATGTCACATCTGCACAAAATTTGAGTCCTTCTATTTCCTTTTTTTAAAAAACTAAAGGAAAACTGATCACCATTATAATGAACTATTCCTCAGTATTGCTGAAGAACAAAGGAAGTGATAAGCACAAATATTTTACGTTTCTAGTAGAACTCACATTACACAAGAGAAGTACAGAACTGCATTCATCAAATTCCCATTTCAAACATTACTAAAGGTGACTTGGATTTCATTTTGATAATCTTCTCCAACTGAAACCGTATGGATTGATGGCAAGAGATAAAGCAACACAGCAGTACAATTCAAAGTTGCAGGGGAAAAGTATTGATTCCCAACATAACAGAAACATTAAAAAACCCCCCCCCAAAACATACAAACCACTGCTTGCTTACACCAAGTGTAAAGTCAGACTCATTTACAGTATTTCTTTTGCTTATGTGTGTTGTGAAGTTTCACTTCCTCAGTTATGTTATAAAGCAGCATTGAGTGTCATACAGGTGATGCACAGTTGTGTCCCACATTTTAATTAGGCTGATCTTGGAGATAAGAATATTACTGTGTTCAGATACAGCATGAAAAGGGGCCCAGCATGCCCTAATGGCCACTAAAGATAGTACTTCACTCAATACCACTTAAGCCCTCTAGGCCTCAACAGCCAAACCCTTACTTCAGTAATTGATTATTTCACCATAAATACTTAACATTGCTCTAATGCAGGAAACTCTTTGATGTCAGCCTCTGAATACTGTAATAAAGCAAGCCAAAAGCACACCCTGTACTGCACAGAGATGCATTTGGGATCTTGAGCACAGCAAACTGCTCTGCAGTGAGATACAGGAAGGATGTTAGTTTGTGCAGAGTCCCAACAGAGTTGGGACAGAGTTAACAGAGTTAACACTGGTGGTTTCAGCACTCCAGAGATTCCAGATTTTCTAGGTGAGCAGGTCTGCTAATTATATGTCTCCCATAAATATTACTCCTCGAGCAGCAACAGCTCAAGGAATTGGAACATATCCCATACAGCAGTAGTTGTTGCAGGGAGAAAAACCCCAGGATTTAGAAAACTAATGGAAATACCATTTAAAAACAAAACAGAAAAGGCATGTATTAAAGGCCTAGCTACATAATGTCTATTTCCAGTGAAGTTTCACTCTAGATGAAAATAATTTAGAGCATAAGTGCTCAACCAACATCCCAAAACTTTACCATGACAGCCACTTAGATGGAGCAGGAAGAAAGGGATTTGTAGCTGCCCCTTCTGGAAGTGTTATTCAAACCAAAATGTCCTTTTAGACCTCTTCCCCAAACACACACACGAGTGGAAGGCACTGTGTTCAAGTGCAGTAGCTACCAAAGAATGACAAGTACTTTCACAAAGCATGTGAGGCAAAATTAACTATGGGCAGGAGGAGTTAAGTTTGAAATACAGCTTGTGTCATGGACCCACAGGATACTGAGAAGGCTATCAGCAAGATATGTCTTCATCCAAGCACAAAGAAAAAAAAAAAAAAAAGTGATTTTAACTGAGCCAAAACAACAGCCAGAATTTTCTCTATTCTGCAGATACTTTTAACAATCAGTTTCTATATATTAACTGGACTAGCAACTCCACTTCCAGTAGTGGATAAAATAGCTGTTTGAATTTTACAATTTATTCTTGAGGCTACCAGAAGAAGTTAATTAAATATAGCAGTGACAGAGGTGACAACTATGGATATCAGTTTTCAGGTTCACAGTTTTCCCAATACCTGTTGGTGTAACTCAGTAAGTTTCATAAGCAGCACAAAGACCAGCTAGCAGCACTTTTACTGTTACCACCTGAACTGCACTGATGCCACTGGTCAAAGCACAAAGGGCGTGAACCACTACTTTTGATAAGTGGAGAACACAAGAGGCTTGTGTTGAGAGCTAGAACCTGTGGCTGGGTGTACAGAAAGGGGCCCTGCAGAGCACTGCAATCAGGGGAGCTCCATGCAGGGCCAGCAGACTACCCAGGAAAGGTACAGTTGCAGAACCTGACCTTATCATCTTGAGAGTGAGTAACCAGTTAAAAATCTAAACCTGAACACTGCCATTACTAAATCCCCAAACTGAAGTCCAACCTGGATTTTTCATAAGAACATTCTCCTATGACCTTGACAATGTGGTAGGTTTGACTCATCACCCAAGTTATGGCCCTGTATCTTCAAGCACTTGGTAGAAAGGCTGCAGTCATTATCACAACTTGGTGTAATGACAAGAAAAAAAAAAGCTCATTTTTCAGAACACAAAACAATTCTGTTTCCATGTTTATGAAAAAAACTCATGTTAAACTACATCTGAGACAGCCTTGTTCTAAAAAGATCAAAGCTTACTTTTAGCCAAGATTAAACTTTGAATGAGAGAATTCTTTACTAGCCTGTATCTAGTGATTTTACTTGAAAAAAACCTCAGTAAGAACAACTGGGCACTACACATCACACAACTGCTACTCACACAACTCACCTTTGCTCCTCTGCAGCCAAAAAGATCAAAAGATCAGCTTAAAGAAAGATAAATACTGCAAAAGTGACATGAGAGGGGAAAAAAGGAAAGGGAAAAAAAAGCTTTCTGTCAAGTAAAGTCTTTCAGCCATCACTACTGATCTTACTCTTCAGCAGTACTCAAATATCTCCAGAGTCGGTGTACCCTCACATATCTACCTAACCAAAGCAAGAAGCCTGGTGACTTTGAAACACATACCAGCATTATGGCAAACTGTTTATACAGCCCTCCAAAAGATCTGTTTGCTCTGAATCCAAAAGATGACTGCCAAATGAAATTCAGCAGAGCATAAAGTACAGTTAAATCAGGCTTAAGAGTCACTTTCAGATACTGCTTCCCGAAAATGGCATTGGTAACTCAATTAAGGAGTTTCCAGCTACTGTTTAGAGGTCAAAAGCCTGGGAATGCCTTTAGGACACACACAGAGACACCTCACTTTCGGCGTCAGACAGTCGTGAAGAGTTTCATGCTCAGAGCAATATCCTCGGGAGTTTGAACCGGTCGGTGTGAGGGTTTATAATGTAGATACCTCTTACAGTGTTAACTTTGCACTGCTTTTGGTTATGCAATTTCTGCTGCTGTATTAAAGGCAGCAAACAAACACATGGCATACACACACGTTCAAACGGTTACAGTCTCCCCTAAAACCCCCTGTTTTAACAAAAAAATTACACTGGGTAGCTGGAAGAATTTATTTGGAAAAGTCACAGCAGGCCCTGAACAGGAGAGTCCCAAAAGTTCAAAGTCCTCAAAGTCCAGTCATCAACTGACATCAAAAACATCATCCATAACAAATAATAATAAAAAAAAGCCCATTTGTGTCACGAGAGACCGACGGACAAGCACGCTTAGGGAACCTTCTGCTGGCAAGCGGCGCTGCACGCACACAGCCTTACAGCAGCGCCCGAGCCCCTACAGCAGTCACCCACCAGCACGAAGACAGAATCACAGAATTAGTGGGGTTGGAGGGGATCGCCGGAGACCACCTGGTCCAACCCCCCCTGCCAAGGCAGGGTCACCCAGAGCAGGTGACACAGGAACGCGTCCAGGTGGGTTTGGAATGACTCCAGAGAGGGAGCCTCCACAACCAGCCGGCAGTCCTGGCTCCTCACGCCGAGGGAAGCCCCGCAGGCACTGACCTCCTGGACACGCGGGCGGGCAGCGAAACAGACACGGGAGCCGCCTGCCCGCAGCGCCGTGGGATGGACGGCGACAGGGGACCCGTGTCCGCGGCCAAAGTCCTCCGTCCTCCCTCCTCCTCCCGCACGCAGCCGCCCCCTCAGGCCAAGCCCTTCGCGGTCACCCAGGTGAGCGAGGGAGCCGAGATGGGCAGAAAGGGCAGAGGACAGGCCCGGGGAGGGCAAGGGACAGCAAGGGACGAGCGACCGTCGCTCCATCGGCGGCTCCTCCCTTCCCTTTCCTCCCCTTCGGAAGGTGCCGGAGCCGCGTCACCTCCGTCCCCACGGGTCACTCACAGCTTCAGGCTGGCGTAGGCCGCCGCTGCCGTAGTTCCCACCGGTGCCGCCGTCGCCATCCGTCCCCTCGGGCTGTCCCCGGCCGCCGGCTCCGCTCCGACCCGGCCGCTCCCTCCCCGCCCGACTGACGCGTCCCTGGGCCGGAGCGACGGGGCTCCGCTCGGGACAAACCTCCGCGGGCGCGCTGGCCAGCGCAGGGCGGGGCGCCGCCTATGGCAGAGGGGGCGGGGCCGGGCGGGCTGGCCAGCACCGCTATTGGCTGAGGCAGAGCGAGAGGATTGTGCTGAACTGCGCGGGGGCAGCACTACTTTCCCGAGCAGGGCCAGTGGCGCAATGGATAACGCGTCTGACTACGGATCAGAAGATTCTAGGTTCGACTCCTGGCTGGCTCGGCTGCTCCTTTTTTAACCCCTCCTCTTTTTCTTCTTTCCCCCTTGTACTTGGAGCTGAGGGTGCTGCCTACAGCCCCTCCGCACTTCTATGCAGGCCCACCGCTGCCACCTTCTTGCCCCCAATGTGGGGATCTCCAAACCTCCCAAGGTTGGATGGTGTTACAGGGCTCCCTACCCTTGGCAGCCCCCCAACTCGGGGACAGCTGCTGTCCATCCGGGCACCCTTTCTGACCCTGCAGGCCATGGGATTTGGCAAGGAGCAAACCTAGGGCACCTCCTGGCCAGTTTCCCACCAGATCCATCTCTCTGGGTGTCATGCCCCAGGTTTGGGCAGTTTCTTGCCCCAAGGAGGGGGAACTATGGTTAGTTATTCCTATTTATTTGCTTCATTTTAGTTGATAGCTCCAAGCTGCTGTGGTGCTGCTTGGCCAACATCCAGTCTTTGGGCATGAGGCATCTGGTAGCTCATAGTAGGGGCACCATGTGGCTGCCTGACTCCCAGAGCCATGGGAACAATACCCAAAACACTCCAAGGAACCCATTCCCACCAGTGCTACAAAGGAGACACCCATGCTGGGGTCAGAGCCTGCTCCCACGCACAGCACATCCCTCCCCAGCTCCTCAGCCTGGGACCTGGGCCTCCCCAGAAGGATGCCAGAGCAGGAAACCCTCCAATGGAGCTGCAGCAAATACCAGCTGCCTGCAAAGGACTGGAAATTCCCAGTGAACCCCACTGAGGTGGTTCTCCCCACCCTCAGCCACTGAGGGGCGGGGACAAGAGTAAGGAAGCGGTTGAGAAACCATCATTTCACAGCATAACTCCCCCCACCATGGACTCTGTCATTGTAAGTTTAGGAAAGACTTGACTCTGAGTTTTGCTTAAAATACTGTCTTTAATCATTGAAATCACAACAGGCCAGTGGCTTCATTCTGCTACCAGTCTTCATTGTTTATAAATACTTAACAGCAAAGAAAAGGGCTGTGTTCACAGGAGGCTAAGGTTAGTTACACCAGCACAAATCCAAAAATACTCTCTCCTGGAGCCGAGCTTTGAAGGAAGCATAAAATAACTAGTACCATTCAGTATCGTTAGCCAGGCTCTGGATTTGCTTTCCAGATCCAGAAAGCCAGAGCCTGGGGGTGTGTGCCTGGGTCCCTGCCTGGCCGTGCTCCGCAGACCTGCTGCGTGGGGAGGAGGGTTGGTGCCAGAAAGGCTGGGAGCTGCAACCCAGTCATTCCTCTACCAGGGCCACAGGGCATTCCTGCCTTTATAGGACTCTTTGCCATGTATTTGCACATGGGGACAATTTCTTCCCATCTCCTGATGTGTCTGAGTGGGTTGCAGATGTACATTGCCACACCAACTTCTGGCTGCCCTGAAAGAAAGCAGGGTAAGAATTTTTATTGCTCAGGAAAGCTTTGCTTCTCCTTAGGAAAAGGGGGGGTGAGCAGTTCCAAGCCCTCCCTGGGCTTGTGACAGGAAGATGTCTGCCCAGTTAGCTTCAGTAAGTACAGCCAGGGGCACTGCAGCCAGCAAGCAGCAGGACACAGAAATGGAAAAGAAAAATGAATGCACAAATGCTGCGTGATGATAAGAGATGCAAACCCCTTCCCAGCTTCCCCCAGCAGCACAGGATCTCACAGGATGGGGGAAAGAGATGTGGATCTGGTCATAGCCTTTCCCTGCCCACAGGTTCTGACTCCAGGGGTATTTCCCAGTGATGAAGCCTGGGTCAACTTCTCATTACATTCATGCACAGAAAGTTGCTCAAAAGGCGCCTACAAGCACTTGGCATGGGCACAGGGGTGTGAAAGGCAGGTGTGTCACAGGCAGCACCTGCTACACATCCATGAGCACAGACACAACTGCACACACCACCCCAAATGTGAGCACACAGCAAGTGGCCAAGGCCCATATGGGATTTTTTTTCCAAAAAAATGATAATCCTTTCTTTGGAGTGGCCAGCCAGACCCACGCCAGCTCTTGGAAGCCCAGTTTCCCCCTTTCAAGGCTGTCACATCACACCTGACTGCTGATGAAACTCCATCATTTCCAGACTAAGCAGCTGTTCACTTCGTAGTAAAAAGATCTTAGGAAAAAAAAAAAAAAAAAAGAAAAAAAAAGAGAAGCATTTAAACCTTGAAAGACTGGGAAAACGTTTTAAAAGCCCCCAAATGAAATTCAGAAACTGAAGAGCCACAGATCTTTTCAAATGCTCCTTACCAGAGTGTTAGAAACTGCTGTTCCATGTGTTTTAACATCAGGGCAGTTTCCCAAATTGCTTTGATCACAGGTGCTTCTTACACTTTAAATTACACAAAAATGTCTGCTGCTTCTGTAGCTGGGGCTTTCCCCCGGCTCTTATGCAAAAATCTCTATTTAAATGAGATTCTGCATTCTAAGCAATAGAAATTTAACAGCATGATCTGAATGAAAAAATCTTTTAAGCTCTGATTTCTGAAAGCAGGCTTCAGGGAATTCACTTGAATAACTATTTGCATGAGAGTTACTCATTAACAGCACAATGGGACTTCCAAGGGTCCCTTACTTTAAAACCAGTCAGAAGAACTTGCTGGGGGAAGAATCAGGACTAACTTTTCATAGCATGTTTTCATAGCTTCTTAATAAATTAAAAGGCAACAAGGTTCATGTGAACAGCAAAACCCGATGCATATCAGCCAGGAGAGAGGTGTAATTTAACATGTGTTTTGAGATTCTTTTGCAGAGGACACAAAGCTTCAGACCTCCAGCTCCAGAGATATTTTTCCCTTTGGAGGAGATGCCTGAAGGCAGGCAGTGTAGGCTTGCAGCTCCACAGATGCCTGGTGGAGAGTCAGGAGGAGGAGAAGGTTCCCCTGTCCAGGACGTCCCTGCCTCTCCCTGTGCCAGACCCACTGTCAGGCAGCTGCAGAACTGGGGACAAGCTGGGGAAAATCAACAGCAACTCAGACACCCACAGCCTGGGAGAAATACTCCTGAGCTTAAATGAATTCAGACTCCCAGAGATAGAAGCACTGCAAGTTAGCACTCACAGGGGTGCAGGGCAGAGCAGTAGATGCTTTTGCTTTAAAACCACAAGCTCACAGGCTCCTTTTCCAAGAGCTTCACACTGTCACTTCCAGCTCTTTGTAAATACAGGAAAGGAGAGTGTTAGCATTTAATAATTTATAGGGGACCTCAAAACTGGAAGTAGGGCAGCCTTCATTTCCCCAGCACTGAGGGATGCAGGGTGGCTGATAGGAGTAAGAAGACACTGTGTGGGAGCAGAGGCCAAACTATCTGGTGATGCAAAGAGGGCTCTTGCAAGACACCTTGCCCCAGACTGTCTACTTGAGGCTTTCCATTAAGGAAAATTGCCCTTCTCCCCATCCCCTTCTCTCCTGCTTACTTTCAGGTTGTGGGGAAGGCTGCAAGGGTGAGACAGAAGTTTTAACTGCACTTTAAAAAGAAAATACCAGTCCCAGTAGTGTTTTCAGATCTTTACAAAATGAAGGCCAAAATATTTGCAGAAGGACTTGATATAAAAAATCAAGAGGTAGCAAATGCATGAACTATTTAGCAGCTGGTCTTTCAGAGACAGCAACAGATGACCGAGGCTGGTGCTTCCAGCACACTTCAAAAAACTGCTTTGAAATCTCATTGCCTTCACTGCCAAAAGCAGCCCAGGGTGCAGAACCACCTGCCCAGGACAATCTGAATTATTTACTAGGGATTGTGAGCTGGTGTTATTTTCCACCGCAGTCCCTTCAAACAGTCCTAAGATCACAGTCACACCTTGAACACCCCCTCCCTGCTCCAGCCTAGCTGTGCTGCAGGACACAAGCTGATGGGATGCCTTGGGGTGAGAGCACTGTGGGATTTGCCCTGGCTGTTGTTGCCCTCGATCCACCCTGCCTGGATGCAGCACTGCTTACATTTCATGTCAGCTCCCATCCCTTTCCTAACCAGTATTTGAAGGCTAAGTTTAAAGCTCTAGAAGGGCTCACATATTTGGGGTCAAGTTTACCTCCTCTAAAATCACAGGTAAAACACTCAGAAGATATATTTCACAGTGGTAAAGTGCCCTCCCTTGAGCTTTCAGTCACTCACTGAAGAGATGCATGTCCCCAGGAAAAATGGTGTCGCAGAGCAAAGCTACACAAAGCTCTGGATGGCTTCCAGGCAGGGCCAGCCTCCAGCCCCGAGCTGCCATCCCTGTCCTGAAGAGCAGTGTAAACAGGTGAAGGCTCTTTAGCTGAGTGGGGCAGAAGGCTGGATGGTCATTTGGCACCATGAAACTCCATGCCAAGCCCACCAAGCTCCTGAGGCTGGGGCAGTTTCACATTTCAGCCACAGCAAGATGATTTACTAGCACAAGCAGAGACAGGCAACTTGCTGCTACCTGACACCTGTGCTGTTCCAGATGGGTACACGTTGCTGTCTGACTACATCAAGTGAAGTTCAAGCTACATCCGTGCTATTGGAAAAGAGGTTTGGTTGAACTGTAATGGGTTTTCAGCATGGGCACATTTTGGGAATTCCAGTGCCATGGCTCAGCTAATTTATTGTCCTTTCCATGCTGAAAAGATCTTCAAGAATGTCATCCCATCCTTTGCCAGTCAGAACCAAATTTACATCTTCAGCATAGATACATGAGGATTTAACTAATTTTCCACACAAAGAAATAGTTAAGATCCCCAACTGCATCAGAGGCTTTAAATTAAGAACATGTTAAATGAAAGTACCAGTACATGAGGGGCTGCACAACTTCAGTAGGTACAGAACATGCACTCTAGGCACACCTATCACACATGTAACACATATGAGAGGAACAGATTTCTTTGACTGTACAGAGGAGGGTGGAGGGGGGGGTCAAGAAAAGAAACAATTTGCCTTCCTGCTTTCTCAGCAGAACGGAAAGTAAGGGCCAAACTCTCTAACCCCTTGCTCAGATAAGCTGTTATTATTCATAGGAGCAAATCTGTTTATGCCAACATACTCATCTGAGTTCAGGTTGTGGAGCTGGGCTCTAAATCCCTGCGTAACAAAGCCTTCATAACAATCTCAAGTTCGCTCCCCAAGCTTTAAATAAGCACCACTATGAAATGGCTTTATGCTGGGTAAACACCATGAAAAGGAAATAGCCAGGCTGAGGGCTGAGCTGTGAAGACAAACTGGAAAACTCAGGCAACCATCTGTGTATGGACAGCTTTTTTCCAAAGCAAGCTCTGCAAGCAAGAATGAGGATGGATTTCCCCCATGTCCACACTTTCAGCATCACAACCTTTCCTTTCCAAATATGATCCACTGCTCAGGATCTGACACAGCAGACTGGCCCCTATGTGTCATGCTGACACACATGCCTGGGCCCCAAGTCACTGCAGTAGCTTAGCCTAGCTTGTTTCAAATTTTTGTTCTGTTTGAAATGGGATGTTGGCCTCCAGTTGCCAGACAGCATTGCCTGGTTTGTGCTTGGAGCTTTTGCAGCCAGACTTGATTCTGGAGTTCAGGGAATTAACTGAAAGGTCCGAATGTGCCATTTTACACAGACCCCTTTCTTTTCTTTTCCTAAAGAACTAATAAAAAGAGGGAGTGTCTAAAAAGCTGGTACTTTGGGCTGGTGTCCTTCAGGGAACCTGATGAAATGTGCTTTCAGGAAACAACAGACTGACGGGATGTCCCCGGCAGGCAGGCAGGCAGGCAGGCAAGCCAGCCTCTGGCTTTGTAATTGTGCATGGCATGATCTGAGTTCAAAGGCACAAGAGCAAATTGTGCTTTCACTGAAGAATCTTCCAAAATGAGCCCAGAGGAATCTCCAGGCAGCAGAAAAAGGCACATGAAAGTAAACTGATCCGTTTAGATAACATGCCACATTCTTGGTCAACATGGTTTGATGGAGCTGAAACCCACAAGCATACAAACTTGGTGAATCCAGCAAAAATCTCTCATATCCTTTGACAGGAACATTGCTGACTGGCGAAAAACCTGTACGGGAAATCAGCTGAAGGTTGAAGGGAGAGGGAGATCATGTAACAAGTCTTCTGTCCCAGCTTTCCAACGCTGGCCATGCTGACTAGTAGTGGTGCTGGTAGGCAGCTGCTGGGGTTGTGCCATTCTCTATGTGTTTTAGGTGACAGGAGTGACAAAGCAAATGTTCATCCAGTGGGTAGCAGCGATGTCCATCTTCGTCATTCAGTTCCATCCCACAGTCCTGCAAAGAGAGATCGTGCACATTATTAGAGCTTGTGTTCATTTTCCTGTGTCAACTGTAGTCTGGCTTCCAGGAAAGTGATTTTGTGACAAGGACAGAAGACATCCAGCCAACAGTTCCTTCCTAATAGGTCCAGTATGTACCACAAGAAGAAAAACATGTGACAGGCATTTTGATGGGCAGCCTTGTACAAATTTGTTTAAAGCAGTTTCATTGAATAAGCTTTATCTTGTGGTAAGGTGCAACCCTCTGTATTTTAAACAGGCTCATGTCTCCTTACACTGCCAGATAAGGTTCACCTCTTCACATTACAGCTGTACTGATGTGAAATCAGCTTCTGGAGTAAGGGCCTCTTTTCACTGCATTATAAGCACAGTGAGAAAAGACAACTATTTATTTTAATTCTCAACACAGAAATATGGTGGCTTTCTGAGAAGCCCTGCACAGAGACTAAATGGTTTTTAGGAGCTGTCATCTCCTGGAATTTTTTTCTTGTGCAGCGATATCCTTTCTCCAGCCCCAAAGCCACATTCATTTCCCATGAGAGTGAAGGTAACTTACACCCCACAGGATCAGTCACCACCTTAGCATTTTTCAACAATTTGACTTGGAAATCAGATACACTGATGTGATCTGGAGCTTGAGGCTTCTGAAAGGCAGCACTAGACCTTACTTACGCCATGCTTCCTGCATTAACAAATAAACTGCCAAGTTTGAAAAGCAATAATTAACTGGTTGCTCGTAACTTTATGGATAGCAAATGAATTTAGAACTGAAACACATTGCTGCAAAAACTTTCGTCCTCAATCCGGAGATTTCTCAGTCACTGACAGAAAGGGCCTCACACTGCAAGGTTTGAATTGCTCAGCTACTGCTGCTGTAAGGCAGGAGATTTATTTCCATCTTAAAAATAATAGCAGTTATGACTATTAAACATGCAGTCCCTGAGAAAGCTGCTGACCTACCTCACAGTGATAACATTCCACATGGTAATCCTTGTCCATGGACACAACCCGAATGGTCTCATCAGACCCCTGTGAGCATTTGAGCAAAGCAGAAATTACAAAGGATTACAGCAGGATCAGATACATGCACTCTGTAGATTGCTTCCTGCAACAAAATGAATGTTGAGGAAATGCATTTGGGCAGCTGGTTGGAGACCACAAATAAATCCTGCCACTTGCAGTTATTTTTACAGTAAAGCTTCATCACTGACCAACTGCAGATATCCTCTAAAATTTGACAACAGAAATGTAAAAATGTTCTCTGTTTAACAGTAACATCTATCAGAAATCACGAATTAATGATTTGGTAATTTCAAGAGATCATATTTTTCATAATTTTAAATTAGTTTTGCCCAAGATTCATCTCCTCCAAGTATTAAAATTAATTAGTCCCAGAACAGTCACACAGAGGACATTCCTGAGTGCCACCAGCATCTATTGACATAAGGGAAAATTCTCCTGAACATAAAACTAACAGCAGCATAACCCTGCTGGAGATGAAAAAAGCAACCTGGCTGGCCAAGGAAGAATAAGCTTCATCATTGAACTAAAGAAGGGTGACATTTCAAGAACAGTGCATGAGCTTAGGTCAAAGGGCTGCACTCCAGAGGAAGCAACCATCTCTCCCCATCCACAAGCACATTTGTCTTGACACATGGTCAAGTGTGAAAGAGAGCAAGGCCTGACCCTCCTCCCCCAAGGGAATATGGAATAAAAGGCTCTCACCTCGGAGGGCAGAATGGGAAGTCCACACGCTGCACACTTTGGAGCTAAAACTCTAGAAGAGTAACAAGAAATTGAAGGCAAGTTATGGATCAACATAAAAAGAGTGGCCTGTATGTTCTCAGTGATAACATGAAAAGCTGCAGCTGTAAATCACTTACCCACAGGAAAGATTTGCATCCCAAGATCATAAATTCATTTTAGCATTTATTTTAAGTAATGCTTGGCACACGTCGCTCAATCAGGCAAAAAGCGACCATATATTTTAAACTTAGTGCCAGAAAAAATACAAAATTCCCTACAAAATTCTTGGCTGCTACTGAGAGATTTGGAAAACAAGGAGGAGCTGAGCAGGACTGTCCCCAGAAAAATATACTAAAAGAAGCGGCAGCTTCTGGGCAGAAAACCTCTGAGAAAATACCACATGACTGCACAGCTTCTTATAACACAGTAATTAATTAAATTAAATTGCAAGGAAATATGAATTATTTCAGAATAATGATGGCATACAAGGGCACTAATCTTGGCAACGGGATTGTAACAACTCTAGTCTTGGCACAACACAGAAGAGTTCCAAGGGCTGCCTGAGCAACACTTAATACTCTCCCTCCTCAGAAAATGGAGCAAAGACCAAAGCAAGCCAGAAGGACACACAAAATGTGTGCAGCTCTAATACCACAACTACCAGCCAAGAGCACAGGCATTTTATTTTACTGTCTAAATAAGAAGTGATTTTTCAAGTGGATTTATCAGTTGTTTAATTTAAAATTGGATAAAAGTTTTGCTTTGCAGGTTCATTGGCGATTCTTTAAAAGTGAAACTCAGCACTTCAACTACCCCAAAAGTAAATCACATTGATTTCCACAGGCATTCACAGGCTTACCTTAAAGCAGACTAATTTTGTACATCTTCAGGAGCGCTATTTCTCACTCTCTCTGCTTTGTAGAAGGGGCAGCTGAAGCCCAGAGGTTATTTGACTTCCTCAGAGTTACATAGGAGTCAATGGGTGGATAAGGGGAAAGAAGAGGAATTTCTAGGGTCTAGCCCCATCCTCAAGCTTATAACAATGTCCCTATTTTACTAATCTGCACTCCTAACTAGCTGAAAAGCTAAATCAGAGGCTTGGAACATCTCTGCTGTTTATTTTGCCCTTACTTGTGGTAATCTCTGACACAGTAGATTTTGTTTTCAGAGTCTACAGTGAATGGCACACCATCCAGACACTCGTTGCAGATGACGCATCGGAAGCAGCCCGGATGATATGATTTCCCTAGAGCCTGCAGGATCTGCAACAGAGAAAGAGAAATGGAAACTGCACACGAAGAGCCAATAAGGGTGAAAATAGTAAACACAGATACACCAGATAACGCTGCATATCCATCAGCAGGACTGTGTCTTTTTTCCCCCATCTCATCTGAAAAATCAGTTAACAAGGATGGTAAGGGCAGCTGGAATCATATCAAGCACCTGGCTCTAGAGATGTTAGTTATTAGCATGAGTAAGAAAACAATTTAGAGACTCAGTCAAGGTATTTAGCATGACGAAGGATAGAAGTGACAGAATTTAAAGGAAAAAAAGTAATTTCTGAAGTCAAGAAGTAGAGAATACTTAGCAAGATCATAAGACAAGATGTAACACCCAAACAAAGGAAATACACTTTTATATTCTCCATGAGAAGTTGAAACCAGTATTATTGCTAGGTTTTCATAATTCCTTAGATATTGAAGGGCTTTGTACTTGCTCGCCTGGCTTCCTAATTAGCACAGACTATGGAAACTGTGTTGGACTCAACAGCTGCAATTCACTACCTGGAATACCATGGTCCACCAGTAAAAGGATCAGACTTCTGAGTAGGAAACAGCTCCCAATTGTAATGCTTTCCAGTGTAAGCAGGTAAACAAAGATAATTAATGACAGGCATTAGAAAATGTTGGGGGGCATGCTGTGAACCAGAAATTCTTAATTTTTTTGTCTCAGCTGTGCTCTTACACCACCAGCTATACCTGTCTCCCTCTGAACATCCTATAATGAATGCCAACCCCCTGAGCGTCCCCCACCCCATGCATATCTGGAATGGATGGTACCTGCTGTAGGCTAATCCTACTTCACAGATCTGAACTGAGGTGTGGATCACACCCTCTGGGTCAAACCTGCTCCCCAGAGTATCAGCACCCACAAAAAAACGACAAGGAAGTGACTTAATCCAGAAGACACATGGGAAGCCACAGCTTGACTGCAGGAAAGAGAGGCTGAGAGAGCTGCACTGATGCCTCACTGCAAGGGAGCACTGCAGAGCCACAGCACTGCTGACTAGGAAGCATTAACAGGATTACAAATACACTCTTCAGAGAAGTCCAAAAAGGAATGAAAGACCTGGAGGCTCTGCTTTTCAACACCCACTGAGAATGGGCCGAGCAGTGTCTCTGCACCATGTATAGTAGGGCACCAGCTTCACTTTCTTGAAAAAATAACCAAAAGACTCAGTGGATTTTCTTTCTGATACCAGTCTTGCACTAGGCAAGCTACAAAATGATAACAGACAGCATTGAATATGAATATATTTTGGTTTTGATACATTCTTCTAAAAAGGCGTGAAAGTTTTTTCTCTTAAAATAATTATCACTTACCATGTCCATTATCAAATGACCACAAATGAAACATCTGTCAGCTGACTGCTGGAAACCAGAATACTGCAAGGACAAAAAAGAATTCACTTAAAATTTCACAAGGCCACTCAAGCATAAACAACAGTGTACTGTGGAGTGTTATTTGCATATTTGTTATTGGTCCTTTTTCCATGCTCCTTACACAGAAAAGCTACACTTTCCAACGCTTTTCTCGTTATATAAAAGTGTGGACAGATGATATTTTACCTGATATTCTATCTATACTTCTGACTGCCCAATTTCAGAAAAGGAACAAGTCCCTGTAAATTCCAACTCCAAAACTTAACTTTAAAGTATAAAAATAAATACCATAAATGTGCATGCAAATAAGGCAGTTACTACTAAGGCTTATTTAACCACGTGAATCTACAAGACAAGAACCTACTTGTGTTTATTGCATATTTATGTCACAATATCTGTACATATAGGCCTGGCAAGCCAATTTTTCCTTTGGTTACATGGTTAAAATTCTTTGAAGATTCTTGAAGTCAGTGGTATTGTTCCAGATCCCTGTTAGGAGAGCAATCAAGTTTATCCCAGAGCAACTTTTTTGCTGCTTTTGCTGAGAGGTAAGGAACTGTCTGTCATTTCCACAACATGCACCTTGGGCACAGCATATCATCTGTCTGAAAGAAGGAAATGCAAACTTGGAAAATGAAGTATTTTAGGTGCATTTAATCCTTTTATTTTCATCCTATGCAGAATATACTGAGGAGAACAAAGAAGATGAACTTACCTTTCTCTCACAGAAATCTCTAGGATTCACCACTAAGTATGCAAATACAACTTTTTCAAGTCTCAAGGAAGGCTTAATCTACCAGGACCCAGGGGCAGAAGGGTGTATGGATTTTTATCTGCACCAGCCAAGGAGAGGACTGTGGGGTTGCTTCATGCTTAGGTACACTCCCACAAAATCCATTGAGGGCAACAGAAAGATATCCATTAAGATATCCAGTTGGGGGAAAAGGAAATTCACCCATTCATTCTTCTGTAGCCATTCATCTCACTCCTGCCTCCTCAAGTATGGCCATGGAGACAATGCTTTGAAGGAGCCACCACAACAGGTAATAGGGGTCTGTGCCACAAAGCCAGGGCCTCTCACTCAGCTACCTCCAGCACCACATGTGGGCAGCCACCATGGCTGGGGCTGGCCTGGGAAAATGCTGGAGCAGAAGGGCCAGGCAGGATGCTGGACCAGAAGTGTGTGAGACACAGGCAAAGCTGACAGGTAGAAAGGCTGTGAGTCTGCTGGTGACACTGAGCTGTCTCAGTGAGAGTCAACTGGGTGCTTACCAGGAAGTCTTCTTCACAGAACACCTTTCCATTGACAAAATAAAAGGCTTTTCCTCTCAGCTTTCGACCTAAGGAAAAAAATCACAGAGATAAGAAAACGATCAGCAGAGAGCAAGGAGAAAATGTGACCAAAACCTGGCTGCTGAGAAGCAAACAACAATGAAGACATCCAAGGACAGCTGTCACACAGCTGGAAAAGAGCACCTAACCCTAGCACGGATCTTCCCAGACTCCAGCCCACCAAACCCTCTTCCACTGGTGGTTGCTGATGAATGTTGGTGGATATGGAAAAAAGTCCCACCTTTGGGTAGGAGGTAGTAGCTTTGCAAGCCTGGACCACCTCCTGGCAGATCACTATGTGTAGCAACTCTGGGAAGAGTAAGGGAGGATACGCTGACTCATGCTGGAAAACACCCCAGGAAAGGAGCAAAGAGAAAAGAAGAAAGGGCATACAGAAAGTGACCCACTTGACTTAATTCCTCAAAATGTCATGACCTTGTTGTTTTGCTATGAGCAGCAGCTGCCAGACAAGGCACTGCAATACCCAAGCACTCTCTCTGCCCCAGCGGAGTGCAACACCAGAGCACTCAACAGGCTTCTCTGCTACTTACCAGCACATTTGTTACTGCAGCTGCCAACAAAATGCTTTGAAACTATTTTAAAAGAAATTTTTATAAAATCCAAATGTTGTAATCAAGACAAGATGACAAAGTTTTTCCAAGAAAGGACTCTACATATGGAGAAGATTTGTATTTACTGCAGCTTTCATGTTTATGCCTCTCATTCACTGTCTGTTTTCAGTTCCATGTAATCATAGTAGTGTTTGCTCACACTGCCACCACTCCTAAATGCCCTGCCTTACTCCATGAAAAAAGAACTAAGTTTTGCTTGTTGTAAAAACCTGCTCCTACCTCTTTGCAGCCTGGTCTCCCTGTTGAGCCCAGGGTTTGAAATGCCAGCCTGGCACTGGAATGGTTCTGTTAGGCACTGCCCCAGGTGTCTGCCAGAAGACAGGGCAGGGCAGGGGGAGCAGCACTGCCTGGGCACAGCTGAAGCAGGACATGCTGTGGGTGGTTTTGGACACCACCCAGGCACTGCTGGATGGAAATTGGGTCTGAGACACTGGGGCCCAGAAGACCCCTGCTTGACATGCTCAGTGTGGCCAGTATCACAAAAAAAGTGATTGTCACCTGCTGGGTGTATAAATGTGAACAACAAACGGGACTGGTCTATGGGTCACCTTATGGTATGCACCTACCCAGCAGCCTGCAGCGAAGAAGGCTTTAGGGAAAGGAGGTAGCCAAGCAAACCCAGTTCAAGAAACAAGTGTTAAGAGTCTCCTGCATACGCCAGAGGGCACCCTCAGGCTGGAAAACAACTCTTGCTGCCCATTTCTTCCCCTGCTGCTCTCAGCTTCTCCCTACCCACTTTTGGGATACACTGCTCCCAGTGTCTCTTCGAGGTGAGGAAGCACTTTCTCATCGTACAGTTGGGAAGGCAAGGTGCAGGGAAAGCTCACTTCCCCAGGCTGCACTGGGAACTGTCCTGGTGAAGCACCTTGCAAAACAGAGATGCTCCAGGGAAGCTCTTAAGTTTTGCCAGTGAATTGAGCCAGACCAGCATTTCATCAGCAGCCCTTAGTGCCCTGTCCCGGTCTCAGGCAGTGGGGCAGCTGGAGGACTGGGCAGTGTGTTTTCCCAAGGAACAAGCCCCGGTTTGTTAAAGGATATTTCATCCTTCGTAGTTAAACTGTGGACAATGTTAAACTGTGGACATTGTTCAGCTGTGGACATTGTTCAGCTCCATGTTTACTGGACCGGTGCAGGAGCCAAAAGCACATGGCCCTGTCACAGTCACTGTCCCCCATTCTGTTCTAATCCCTGCTAGGGACAACCACATAACCTGAAGGTCAGAGATGACCCAGGGCACCAGCCCATCCTTGCACCAATGCAGACATTGGATAGGACATGGAAGAAAATCTGACAATCCTGAGAGCATCCCACTTTGATTTTCCTTATCCACCCTGATGTTGCCAAGGTTGCTGAAACCGAAACAGGACCCAGAGTTCAAAACAGAAAATATCTCATCTGGGCCTTTTAATCTTTGTGGCTTATAACCCAGGGTGTGCATTTGAATGATAACCCCAGCTGCGTGCCTGCCTGTCCACAGGTAAGCCTGGCATGCTCACCCACAGCTTTAGAGTCACAATTTCTGAAGAGAGACAGGAGAGGCATGGGAATACCTGAAATTGGCATCAACTTTGTCAAGGTGCTCCTAAGCAAGTTAACAACAAGCCTAATGCAGCAAGAAATACTCTTGAAAATCTGCCACTGATTGAAATGCAACACAGGGATTTGACACAATGAAAAACAAACAAAACCATTTAACTTTGGTTTTAAATTACATGGCAGCGAGGGTTTCAGTTTAGTGCAACAGGCAGGTGCCCAAGTGACTTTCCACCTGCATGCAATATGTCTCCTTAAAGACAAGCTGGCAGTGGTGAGGAAAAACATACACATGGGGCCATGCAACAAGAAACACTTCCTTGGATGAAGGCCTGGTGCATGAGCAGCAGACATTCTGACAGACAGGATGAGGTTTGGATCATTGCCACAATGTAGTTCTTCCATGGTGACAAAAAAAGCATTTACCAGTCATTCTGCACCCAGTGTATTTTTAACATGGTGACATTAGCAGGTTAAGATTGATGGCAACAGACCTTCAGTGAAGGTGCCACAGCCAGCATGCTATGTCTGGGTTTCTGCTGTAAGCTCATTCAGCAGAGGGATAAACCCTTTATAAAGGATTTATAGTTTGGCTATGGGCATTACATGAGTGCCTGAAGAAGAGTTGCTGACACCAAGAGACTTTGAGGCAGGACAGAGATGACTTAATTATTTTTGTTAGGGAAGAGGTAAGCATTTTAACTATTTTTAGCTCTCCATGACTCTCTTTATTCTCCTGGCAGAAATGTAAAAGGAAATTAGCAAAAACAATGAGTAACCAGGTGTTCCTGCAGCCACTGTGGCAGTGGTTCATGCAAACACAGCCCATTTCTTCCCTGCTGCTCTCAACTTCTTTCTGCACACTTCTGGGATGGACTTTTCCCAGTGTCTCTGAGATGAGGAAGCACTTTCTCATCATACAATTGGGAAGGTAAGATGCAGGAAAAGCTCACTTCCCAGGCTGTGCTGGGGACTGTCCCAGTGGAGTTGGGAAATGCACATTTTTGCTGCAGCCACACCAGCAGAAGAAACAGCACCAGGACTGCCCCACAGTGCAGAGTAGGGTGGCAGTGACTTCTGTCCCTGTACTGAGCTCCCTGCCACAGCATAGTGCCTTAAACTAAACCAGTCCCTCTCAAAAGTGATGCTTCTGACTGTGCCTGCAGAGGCTGGCACAGGTTTCAGTTGAGTATGGAGATGCTGTTTTATTTTCACCAAAAGGAAGGATAGAGACATTAAAAGGCATATAAGGAATCACATATTGATAACTGCCTACTTTCAGTATGTATCATGATGAAATATCCTTTGACAACCCAGGAATATTTAATGTGTGGCTTGTTGCTTTCAGGATCAATTGTTCTACTACTTGTCTTATGCTGCTGGCTGCTGACTGTATTTCACTTTCACTTGACCCTGAATTTTGCTAATCTCACACCTAAAAAGATTCAGACAATTAGAATTCTTTGGCATTTCAACCTTACTGTCTTCACTTGTTTCACAAGGTATCTTGTTCATCTCTCTGACAGGAAGTTTGAGCCCTGAGCTTTTATGTACTGCTCATCCCTCACACATCTGTCTAATCTATTTAGCTGTGGGACCTTCAGGATGACCTTGAGGTCATTTCAGCACCAATTTCAAAATATTTCAAGCTTAGTCACTCGTGCCTTTGTGCTAAAATAAACACACTTTGCTTAGCAGCTGATAATAGGCATACCATCAGGCTGCACTCCTGGGATGCCAGTGCTTTTGTCCACTGTATTCTCAAATGATGGCTCTCTCTTTTCAAAGACCATGCAGAGAGAGTTTAACCAGGGATTTGCAATGTTCCTGGCAAGGAGAATCCTGGGAGATGCATCCTTTGCTCGCTGGGGATTCGGACTTAACTTTCTCTTTTGAAGTTGCTTTTCCATTACCTATTAAAAACGATAGGGTCACAAACCCATGTTCAAAGACAAGAGATAGCTTGTCAATGAATACAATGGAACAGGGCCATGTCTGGATCCCAGGGCTCTATGGGAGATGCACAACTGGGATTACTGCATTGCTGGAAAGGCAGTGTGTGGGCTTCATTTATCAATTATCTAAGCACCACGGAACTCCCTGTAGTATCTGCAGAGCAGATGGGCAAAAATCACTGCTGACTGGCAGCTTTTCCTGGGTCCCTTCTTCACTGACAGCTCTGGGCCTCTGCCCTTACAGAAATCAGTGCTTTTTCAAGTACCACAGCTGTAAAATAAATCTGGATATGTGATTCTTGATGGCACACTGAATTCAGCCAGCACATATGTTTTGGGAGCCCTCCATGGACACTCTGCTGACAGGCAGTATGGTGTCCTACCATGTGCAGCAGACCAGGTCAGGCATCAGACAGCTCTGCCTAATTTCTGCCATCTGTCCCATTTCTCTCGGCCACTGTTAAAGCTGGGTGTAGCACTGAGGCTGACACAGAAGCATCAATATTTCCAGTCTGCTCTTGAACTAAGCCTGCATGAAAGGGTTACTATAATGCCTTATATCCTCCAAATAAGGTAAATGGCAGCTATCCCAAGACAGACCAAAGTCTTGCTGAAACCATGGGCAGGAGGATAGGATATCTCTGAAAATAAACTGTGCTATGACACAGTAACTCCACTACCACTTAAGACGTTCAGGCTCTCTCAACCACACTGGCTGTATGGTAAGATTGCAAAACATATCCTCTGTGCTCTCACCATAAATTTGAGGCAGTAGGAAAAAAACCCAAACAAACCCAAGCAAAAAACCCTCAAAACTCTCAGAAAATTATCTGATATCTGAAAGCCAAAAACAAGCTCTGGAGCATGTAAGAAAGGTCAGCAAGGAAGGTCAGCTGCCTCTAATGGTAACACAACCACAGGTGAGGGCAGAAATGGATCCCCAGACAAACACTGCAAAACCGCAGCACACCACACAACTGAGCAACACCTCTCCTTTGCCATCAGGCAAACCACTGCAAGAAGATATTCAAGAGTTCTTCTCTTTAGGGAAAACCCTAGAACTGTCAATGTTCAGAGGTAAAATACAGCCACCCTGGGATAAAGCAGTGCTTTTGATCCAGATAGTCCCTGTTCAGTAACTGTTTTTCATCCCAGTGCTCAGCCACTCTGAATCACTCTGAAGACTGCTGCCCTGTTCCCCAAAAAGCACCAAAACCAGCTGTCAAAAGCTGGTGTCCCACCCTGTCACCCAGTGACTCATTGAAACACACAGAGCCTCAGAGGAGGAAGGAGGGGGAGGCAATCTCTGTGACCTCATGAATGTAACTGTACATCCAAACGACATGAAAGAGTAATTTTTAAATTTCTCTGGTAACAGAAAGATCCTCAGTGCTTACTGAGACACTACTGAGAAAGCTACTCACAGGTATCATTAAAACATTGTAAGAAACTCACTAAAATCTATGCCTGTTCTTAGCAGAAAACAGTACTTTGAAGATGACATTATAAAATAGAAAGACTAGACGGACTGAAAACCTATTCCACTAAAGATTCCAACCTTTTTTTTCTCCTCACGTTGTCCTAATGATTTCAGACTTTCAGCGAGCACTAAAACACACACAATTGACTGAAACCACTGATAAATCCCTGACTGCATCTATCCCCTTGTGGAGCTGAACATCTGCACCTTTCCATCAGGGATATCTACTGAGGACACCTGATCCATGCCAAAGCCCCTTCAGTTCAGGCCTCATAGCACTGCTGCCCTGAAATCTGGCCAGGAGAGGAACAAGTACTGTCATCTTACCGTAAAAGCTGCCCTGGCCTTTCTCATCTATAGCAAGCACTTCCTGTGACAAACAATAGGATTTTTCACCAGTCAGTCAGTAAGCTGAGACTGAAGACAAAAAGTCAGCCAGAACATAACAGCAATTTAGACTGACAAAGAAAAATGTACTGATGAATTGCCTGTACCTTAAACTGTAAATCCAAGCACATCTGAATCTTTTCTGACATGATTTTTTGCTAAAAATTTATTTTGTTTACTATGCAGGCTCTGGCATGGTAATTTTACTGAAGGGATGCTGAGGATGGATGCAAGGCTTTGCACTCTCCATTCTGAAGATCTGCACATTTCTCATGCGAGTTGATTGGTGTGGTGGGTTTTTATCCAATTATAGCCACAAAGTTCTGCCTCCACTAGAAGAGATGGCAGTTTCTGCATATGAAGACAACCACACACATACATGTGGCTGTGGTGAAATTCACTTGGCAAGGCTGGCTATCCTGCTGCCTGGGATTAAGTCACATGGGCAGAAAAAGGTGACTTTCTGCTTGTAAAGTTATTTAACGGTGCCAATAAAACCCATGGCCTTCTTTTTCTAGGAGCTACATACCAATACAGGACATATTTATTCAACATAATTAGCCCAAAGACACGAAGAGCTGCACTGCTCTAAGTAGCCATGCTTTATAATCACTGCAGCAAGAATAATTAGCCCAAGAAGGGGGTTATGCTTGCAGAAAACACTGCTTTCACAGCTTAGCTACCTAGTTTAGTAAATGACCCTTGATACCTCTAAACACAACTATGTTGTGAGATATTAAATATAAAATATATATACCCAGAGGGTGGCAAGAGGCAACCAGATTGTGTGATTTCAAAGTCTGTCACTGAAACAGCAGCCTTTTAATCCCTAACACTGACATCAACATTAATCTGAGCTTGCAAGAATACAATAGAAAATAAAGTAATGCAGCGGTGTTGACATGTCAAGGATTGAGTTCTGTAATCTAGCAAACATGCAAGATTACCAACTCTTTGCAGAAAGGAACCAAAATCAGGTCCACACTTTGGCCCTCATGTTGTAGTTCAACATCCAACACTCCTTCAAATCACCTTGCAATCAGTTCTTTCTTCCTGACTTCCTTCCTCGCCTACTGATTTCCTTCCCAGCCATCTCCAACTATTTCCCTTGTACTTTTTTAGCTTTCAGATTTCCTCTTGAGGACCAAGCAGCTCAAGTGCAAGACCCTTATGCTCTAAACTACACTGCTAGCAGAGCAAAAAGGTCTGTTTTCCAGGAAACCTGTAGCATTTGGATATATGTTTGGCTGAATCCAAGAGAAAACACTAAAATTAACAGAGCAGGTTAGAGTGGTACAGTCTAGTTAAAAGTATGTAATTTATAAGGTCTCCTTACTACCTAAATAGTAAATATTTGGAGCTGCAGGTATCTTTCTTCGGTGTTCTGAGGAAGTATAAATAGTGACTTAATTTAAATGGTTAATGTGTAACAAACCATTTGATAGCTAGGACAGTTTATCCAACAAGAACCTCCCCACAAAAAAACCCAAACCTCAAGGCAGAAACTGAAACCTTGAGATTGCAGAAAACAGCTCAACGTGTTTGGAGGGCTTTTTTTTTAACCTACTTTAGTGGCCCTCCTGTAAAGCAAATATCATTTATTACTAATCCTGTAGAAAGAGCCTGAAGTTTTTTCCTCTCCTTCTCTGCAAAAAGCTGCCTTGTTTGTGCCTCTGCCCTGTAACAAACAAGAAGATAAACGAGACATTTATGCCAAAGTAATAATTCTAAATCTGTTGTTTTGACCTCTAAGCCAAATTTTCTGCATTACATGCCATTGGCTCAGATAAGAGTACATTTTTTTCCTGCCAACTGAACCCTGCAGTGTATGCGTAGCCTTGTTCAACAAACTGCTCTATCATTTATCTCTGAACATATGTGTATTGGGAAGCAGAGGGTGAAGGAAATTTGGCACTATGACATATCACCCCCCCACATAACCCCTTGCTTCTTAGACACTCTTGATTTTCTGTGTTGGGGAAACCTATGCACATTTGGACACAAATCCAGCTAGGAGTAAAATTAGAAATCCTTGCTAAAATGAAAACAGCAGGACAGTGGTTATAAATATCTGGAGGACAATATGCTTTACCTTAATAGGTAATTTTGTATATTTTATTTATTAGAGTGGGGGATATTCAGTGTTCCACCAGAGAAGAAATTTTAGGATTGAAATCAGGAGCAACCTTGACTTCTCAAAGTCAAGTTTGTACTGGATGGTGTCCAATATGAACTCCACTTGACCTTAAAAGCACTACTTACTTTTCAACTAGAAACCAGAGTTTCCACATAGGCTGCTCAAGATGTGCTTTGCAGCTAGAAAGACACCACCAAATATTTATTTTTCTGGGAGACAAAAATGGTCTCATCACATTTACTGCAGTGACACAGCTGACAGAAAGCCTGCAGAGGGGCATGCGTCCTGTCTGAGTGAACAGCAGCCCTTTATCCCCACAGCAACTGACGGTCTGTGGGGCTGGGAAATTACTTCGGGGTTGTGAAAGGGGGGATTCCCCTTGAGTAGGTTTGCTTTCTGAGTGCAGGGCAGGATACATTGTACCTCCTCAGACAGCATCAGGCAGGCAGCTGCAGTGCAGAGGTTTGATAAATCAGAAAGCCCAGCCCAGGACAGGCCACAAAGCCCCAAAGCAAGCATCTGGTGCATGAAGGCCCCGCAGACCACAGGGGCAGTGCAAGAAACCACACCCTGCACTGAAGGGCTTCTTGCAAACCTTGCTGCTTGTGGAGGTCTGTGCACATGAGGGAAAACACTGCTACTGTGGGGGCCTCTCTCTGGCACTACTCTTTTTGGAGTGCTGGGAATCCCATGCCTCCACACACCTTCCCCTCCATCCATCCATGCCATCTTGTCAGCTGCCACTGCCTTCAGTTTCCATTTTAGTACAACCCCTGCCACAATGGGAGAGATTTTAGCTTTCATGACTACTCTCCTAAATATAACAGTCTGAATTAGGCTCTCACTTATATGCCCATGGCTTACATTCCCCCTTTTTTTATCTTGTTTTGAAATACAGTCTTCTCTACTGAGGGAAATATCATTATTGTTTCCACACCCCTTTCTTTCCCTCCCTCCCTACCATTTTCACTAGCCTTGTTTTATGATTTTACTTTCACTTTGAAACCCTTTGCCCCCGCACATCTACGCAGCACATTACTCAGTTACAGCCTGGGTAAGAGAGAAAATGAGCTTCACTTTGCTCAAATTGGCTTCTTTCCATCTTTCTAAGTCTCACCTGATATCCACACCTTTTCATCTTGCACTGGGAACGTTTGGAAAGGGTTGACTTTTAGAATAAGCAGCAAATAGCTATTCTTTCAACTCTCACCAACCCACCTCATTAGGAATGGGATGAAGCTAATTTTTAACCAAACACAGACAAACAAACAAATGTAACCACGGATACCTCTGCAACCGCAACTACTTTTCTAGGGCTGGTCTCCAAATAAAGATTGTAAAATTAATTTTAAAAGAAGGATTGAAAGTGTTTCTTTCTAAAGCACCAGTTGCACAGTAGTAATTTTAGAAATTTAAGACAGCTCAAACCTGCTGCTGGATTATTTTTAACAGGAGCTTTGGGTGCAAGGGCAGTTCAGAGACTGCCTGGCCCTAGAGGGCGAGAGGTAACTGAAGCAAAGGCCTGGCTACAGCCAGGAATCCTCTCCATGGGAGAGGGTTGATTAATTTCAAATTAATTTATAAGAAAGGACAGAACAGTGAGCAGCTGACTTCTAAGCCTCTAGGAAACTGCCACATGCAAAAACCAGTTTCTCTTTTCAGTTTTTCTATTTTCGGTTAGATGACGGTGAAATGCTCTACTAGAAACATAGGTGAGGCAGGGCAGCTGGTGTAGGACAGCTGGGAAATGGGAATAGTTCAAGGCTCAGCTACTATTAAAAAGCATACACATCTTTCTATATTTATTCCAACTTTACAGTTCCAAATAAAACACATACAGTCCTGATGAGTTTATAACTCTAAATACAACTCAGGAGGAAAAACCCTCAGTCTCATCTGGGAAAACCAAACTCATATATACAAAAGCAGCAGAAGATTATTATTTTTTCTGCCACCACATATACAGCCACACTTCTAAAAATATGCTACTAGCACTGGAGTTAAACAAAACAAAACAGAAAAAACCACCATCTTATAAACACAGCCATGGTTTAAAATCAAGTGGCCAGTTCTTCATTCAGCTACATCACAGACCTCCTCAAAAAGCTGCTTAGGAGGATCCATACATTGCTGTACACCCCAGCAAGCTCCAGATGTGGGTCTGACAAGTGACCCACAGGGAGCTCAGCAGGGCCAGCTGAACAATTTACTCTGCTTCTTGTGTAGATTTCACAGGGCTCATCATTGCTGCTCCCAGCCTGATGCCTCTGCACAGTAACCAGTTCTCTCGCTGCAAAAACCATAAACCAAGTTGGGAGACATGCCCCTTATCTCGGGGCACGGCTGCATTTCTCTGGAGAAAGAGTGAGCAAGATGGGTAAACTGGGTCATTCTTGCACTTGCATGCTTTGACTGGAGGTATTTCAGAGGTACAAAATTATTTTAGCAAGTAAAAGATAATGCATGCAGTGAAAACACTGTCACTGGATTTACCCTGCAGCAGCTCCATCTGAAAAGTAAAGCCTGTTGAGACAAAAAACATGCCAGCTAAGGCATATTCACCCCCACTTTGAAAAAATACTCTTGTAAGAAAATGTGGCTATAACTGAGAGGCAGAGGAATGAAAACAGCCGTCCCCCATACCAGAAGGCAGAAGCCTGGCACAATCCAAAATATCTTTTCTACATGCCTTGCAACAATTCACTCAAAAACAAACAGCATGCACCACCACCACCAAGTCAAACAGTTGCAGCAGACTCCAGCCGGGAGATAGTTTAATAACCGCTTTCTTTACACCAGAAAAGTGTTAAGCCCCAGGAGATTGCTGCAGGGCGTGGCACCAGCATCATACCAGGCTAGGATACTCACTGCAGGCTCCACAGGTGAAGCAGCTGTCATGGTAGAGGTTGCCCATGGCCTGGCAAGCCTGGTTTGCTCCATACACGCCCTTGTTGCACTTCACGCAGGTACCTGGGAGAGAGAGGAGAGGTCACAAGTGGGACCCAGCAGGGGACACTGGTTGGGTGATAACACATGCAGCTGGGGACACTGGTTGGGTGATAACACATGCAGCTCGTCATGGTGGCTGAACAGCTCAGCACCATGCGGTTCACCACAAGATGTAGGTGACATCACCATCACCTGCCCCGAGAGATGCTGTTAACAGTGGTCATGACAGTCATCAAACCTCCACAGTGAAAGAGTTTTGCAAAAAAATAAACTGCACGAGAAGAGTCCTGTCCAGGTGCAATGACATTTCCTTCCTTCTCCCATCCTTCCTGAAAACCTTTATATACATCTAAATCTACTTAAGGACCCTCACAAAAGCAGTGAGTATCAGCAAGTGGTGCTTACTTCACAGACCAATAGTTTCTGCCACTTACTATATAAAA
The DNA here is from genome assembly GCA_013401135.1 of Cettia cetti. NCBI lineage: Eukaryota > Metazoa > Chordata > Aves > Passeriformes > Sylviidae > Cettia > Cettia cetti. Next base: position 54,640 of record VZUI01086774.1, read on the forward strand.
TAAACTTGTTGGTTTCAACTGATGTGAGGAAAACACAGCTCTTCACTTAGCTCCTTTAAATCATCCATTTCAGACCCCAGTTGTGCCTGCTGAAGGCCTTAATGATTTCCCAGCAAAACAGAGCTAGACTACCTGACATCTATTCTCTTAATGAGGAAATGGCACATCAAGCCAGTTTACTTACTTCAGGCATTACCCTGTGATTGTGACAGGCTGTTTTTAAAGCAGCACCACCCTTTAACTACCTCTAACTGAGAAACTTGAATCTGTTTAAGCAAACAGATGAATAAGGGGCAGTGTGAAGGAAAAACAGATTATGTGGTTTTGTCTCTGGTCTGTAGTGACTCTGATGTGACTTCACCTCCAGGTCTCTCTTTGCACCACTACCCAGCCCTATTAATCCTGGCTCTTAAAATCCCTGGTCAAGGGACTGTGAGTCACACCTCACTCCCTACTGGCCCAGGAGTAGGAACTGCATCATCTTGCTGGAGATCCTTAGTTATGTTAAGGGTGGTAAACAAAATTTCACTTCTTTTGGGGCATTGTAAGCTCCAGAGTAATTGAAAAAGTTCGGAAAAAGTTAGGAAGAAATCCATTGTGTTTACAACAGCGCTGAAAAGTAACAACTCTGGCAGCACCAAGTGAGTAACAATTTCTTCCTGCAGCCAATAGCCATGGATGTCAGTTTTCACACTACAGGGATAAAACCACTCGGGAGTCCTTTGCCATAGCACACACCTGGCTGCTGAAAAGCAGACACTTGAGTTTCCCAGGTTTTTGCAGAGCAGGCTGGGCTCTCTGTGCTGCAGCTGCCTGCCTGCATTCAACCTGCACGTTGAAAGCTGTCCTAGTGCTGCACCAAGCCTCACTGCACTCAGAGCCAGAGTCCACACTGACACAAACCTGGAGAGAAGGCTGCAAAGAATAATTAGTTACTTTGTTTTGTCCAAATCCTACACCAACTGAAATGCTCATCTGGCTGTGGGCCCACCCCAGAGCTCAGGCTGGCACCAAGGGAGCAAAACTTTCTGGTACTTTTTGAACTAAGCAGGTTTATCTCATTTATTGAAAGAAACATTTTAAGAAAGATAAATTATACGGGCATTAGAAAAAGGATTCAAAAAAAAAGAAGGTCAAGGCAAAGATAAGAAAAAATTGGCTTTTCAAATGGATGTGCTCTCCCAGGAACGCGCACATTCAGCAGCAGCCTGAATTTCTGTGCAATGATCTGACACAAGAGCTAACGACTCAAAATTCCCTCCTGAGTACAGCAATGCCGAGCAGAAAGCTTCAAGAGCAGAAAACCTGCCAATTTTCCATGACACCCACCAGGCTTTCCACAGAGCCAACGTATTTATTGCACTGCAAGTGCTGCATTTTCCCCTTCTCTGTGCCAATGAGTGGCTGCTCCAGAAAATTTCACCAGCATGCTCCAATTTCCTCCTTTCCACAAAGCAGCCGGGTGACACGGACTGTAGATGACCAAGAAGTAGGAGGCAGACAGCACAGCAGCTGAGTGCAGGCATAGCACCCAGTAAAGCTGCTGGCTGGCAGAAGCCACTACTAAGTAGGCCATGGCAAACCCCGTGGAGGGTAGAAATAGCCTCTGCCACCTCCCATCTATCCCATTACACTTCAGAGCACAGGCATTGCCCCTCTGGATTCCCAACAGGGCATCCTGCAGGAGCTGTCAAGGCTCTCACATTTGTACCAAAACCTTCCTCCACCTCCCACTCCTCAACCTCCACCTCTGTGTTTCCACCTTCCTTTCAGTCCATGCTCCATTTTACCCCCAATTAACCCTTTCAGCCACTTCTTTCAATATTTAGGCCCCTAAAACATGGAAAATAAAGTCACGGAATGAAAGGGCTTTTAAAATAAATTGACAATGTTTCCTGCAAAAATTGTAATGTGCTAAATTATTCAACTATGTAATAGCCAGACATGCTATAAATATTCATACATATCCTGTGCCAAGGTTGACAATTGAAAAATGGCATTATGGCACATCTGAATCTAGTTTATGTTCTTACATGTATCTACTAAATCTTATTTGAAAGCCTGTTAAATCTCAGTAGCAAGCGAAATTACTCTCTAAATAAGTCTTTGCTCTTTCCAGATATAATACTCTGAAGTATCTTAACCAACATACCTGAGCCTTCATCTCTGACACTCAGCACACCTGACCTGAAAAAGTGGGGGCTGGTGGGGGGAAAAGTGATTATTAATAATTTTTCCTTTCCACTTTTATTTTTCCCATTCACTCCCTGCTGTCAAAATGATCCTGATCTTTTGGCTTAGGCTAAGCATGGAAGAAGCAAGGAAAAAGCAAGGAAAAACCTGTTGTTGACAGCAACCAGTTGCTGAGCTTGGCAGCATGTGTGCAAAGCCAGTGCAACCGGGGCCACCTCCAACCCCATCCCACTGCAAAACGGGCTCTGCGCCCTGCTCCACGCCGGCTCCGACGGATATTTCCCGAAACAGTGCTGACTGTGCTTTCTGCTGGTGTTAAAGTGTCAGCAGCATCACTCTAGTCCCACATGCCACTGAAACTAGTCAGCAGTTCTGGGTAATTTTCTTGGCATGGAGTGGCTTTTAGCAAAAAACTTCTGTCCTCAGCGTGAAGCAGAGGGATCCTCAGTAGCTACAGTTCAGCAAGATCCCTGATTCCTGCACTTGGTAACCCTGCAGCTCGTAACAAGCGTTCATGCAAGCACCAATCCCAGCAGACATCCCCTCTGAAATTACAGTTTTTAACCTTAGACAATGTTATTGAGAAGAAATGACAGGTTTCTCTTTTACCACCAGGATGACAAACCCAAACCACCACACACGCACAGCACCACTAAATTCATGCCTGAGTGCACAGGCAGAATGTTAGCCAGATTTGGGAAGGGAAAAGGGATGGAAATTGCTGATTTGGGTTCAATTTCTGCCGGCAGGGCAGCCATTCCTGGACAACAAAGAAATCTCTGTTCCCTTTCGCATCATGCAGCAAGCAACCGCCCGCGCTGCAGCTGAGTCTGAACAAAAGGACCTTTGGAACAGAGCTGGGACCGAAAACATGCCCTGTAAGCCACTTCCCAGCACTTGCCACACTCCATCTCAGCTCTGCAGACCAGGAAGGCTGTCACCAGGAACAGCCTTGGCTCACGTGATCCAACAGGTTGGATGCAGACCTCAAGGGCCGTGAGAAATGAAAGTGAACCCAGTGCTCAGTCTGAAATGTCAGTCCCACCCTCAAAATTCAACAAGTGCTTTTCCATTTACCACCAGACTAAAAGCCCCTGGAGACATTTTTTCCTCCAAGTGTTGCTATTTCACACTCACCAGAAGGAGTTTAGTTACTTACTGTACCCCACTCACTAAAAATTCATCAGAAGCCATGCTGAGCAGCAGCATTTTCTGGGACTAGGACTTATTTCCACATTTCAGACAACATTAATCTACAGAGCAAGACCACAGTTCTTCCAACAACACCCCTCTTTTCAGCAGCACCTCCCTTCTCAGCAACACACAGCACAGCCAAGCTTTCCTACACGCGCTCCTGGTTGGGTTTACTAACATCATCACTTCATTTTGAATGGCCAAATGTGACAGTGCTTCAGTGGTGAGGTTTCTTTGCCATGTCAATTTGGTCCCAGGTAAGAGGAATGCAGGGGCTGATTCTGGTGGTGTGGGTCTGTTTACCTGGCTAAGGCAGAAACAGCAACCCTGTCCTACTTGTCCTACACCTTCTACATACTCTGTGCAAGCCACACTTCCACAATCAGACTGCCTCTTTTCCATCAGATGTAATTGGGTTTTGCCCCCTCCTTAGAAGAGGCTGGATTTATGCTGAAGAACCCCCAGCTGAACTTAGAAGAACTCTGCCAGAGTGTCTGAACCTCTGGTATCATCATTCCATCTGTCCACACATGCACACAGCTAATTCAGAAGTAAACCCTGATGCCTCTTGGCAGAAGTTGTACCTTCACAAGTTGTACCTTCACAAGGGTCCTCCCTGTCAGAATTCTGCTTGACACTCACTCTGACAGCGAGGACCCTGTGCAGGTACAGCTGCTGTATCTCCAACCCACCTATTGATCCCAGGAGAATCAAGCCCTTCACGTGCACACAGGTGTTTCAAAGACTGTCTGCTGAGAAAAGCCTTCACCCTGTCATACACGATGGAATGCTCAGTTCTCCTGGTTTTACATTAGAATTTCTCTGGAACTTGAACCCACCCACCTTCCTGTGGCTCACCTTAATTCCTACATCAAACTCTAAATTACACACATTGCATGCCTTGCTATACTGCTTATCCACTACTGAGCAGTAACTCTTGCTGGAGAGGTGATTTCAAGGAGATCTGGAGGCCTGGGTGAGATCAAGTGCCTGGAAAACCGGGCAGATTGGTTCCATTTCATCACAGAGTGACTGGGTTGTCTGTACAAAGATGGACAGGTACTCCCTGCCCAAAGAACTACAGAGTTGGTAAACACAAGTTTTCTGTTCCCTTTTTCATGCCATGCTCTTGACCCCTGACCTTGCTGCAGACCTTTGTGTACACACTGCCAGTGAAGGACAAAAATGCCATCAAACTCACGTCAGTGACATTTTAAGTACCTTATAGTGACGTCAGAGATTATGATAACTCCCATGCCATATGGATGAGGCTCCTGATTTCTTTCAGTCCTGCTCCTACTGTATCCTGGCTGAAAGACTGATTGCTCCTCTGCCTCAACTCCTTGCTTTTTCTTTCTTTTTGGTAGATTTTTCATTAGCTTGCAAACACAGCTGAGCTCTCAAAGGAAGGGAGGAGAAGCACATACTGCTGTAATCTTGAAGAGCCATATTACATGCCAACACTTATTTGCTTGGTTTCTTGCAGTGAGATAAACTTTGCAATCTGTACACACCCACTACTCCAAGTGCTGTGATCCTACCAGCTTTCCTTGTTCCATCAGGACCTGTCTCTTCCTGCTTCCCCCTCCTCTTTGCTGTGGGCAGGTGTCTCTTTCAGCTTTGGTACTCTCCCAGGCAAAGGTAGTAAAGGATGCCTCTGCTCATGCCAGTGGAAATGGCATTGTCATCGTCACCCACAGACAAAACAGACTCAGAAGAACTTTCATTTTAATCAGAAATTCTCCACTTGCCAGCCCTAAGATTACCTCTGCTGTACACAAAGTGTCCTGGTGCCCCACCATAAGCAGGGTTCAGTAAGGTCCCTGGATGTGTATAGCCCCCAGGTTAAATGAACTGTGGTTTCAGCAGTGGTGAAACACTAATTTCACCGTGCACTATGCTTCCAAAGAGCACTGCTGGCCTTTGAGCTGCTCACACCCATTCAAAGGTGCTGGGCTGCCAGGTCTCCACAGGGCTCAGTGATTCAGCTACTGCTCTGCTTCTGCCAAGGGGAAAAAAAACTGCCGAGTTTGCTATGAGTTATTCTCTGCCTGACTGCTGGGAAGCATCCCAGTTTTCCCTGCAAAACAAGATGCCCAGGGCCCTCTTAAAACACCTGCAGCTTATCAACTCTGCTGTAAATAACAAGGAAGCCAGAATACAACAGCTAAAAAATATTTATAACACAAAAGCCATTCATAAAAACGGTTTAACAAAAAGCTCTTGGTAAGGGTGTAGATAATCCTCATCAGGCGGAGATTTCCATCTAGCTGTATGAAAAAAGCACTGGTAAAAATGTGATGCTACATGTTACACCTCTAAAAGCACCCATCTGTGCCTGCAGACCAAAGCACTGCATGCTAAAACAGTCAAACCTCCCTGCAGACCCCAGCACACCTCAGCCTCAGCCTCCTCTACCAAGTCACTCCCAGACAGTGCAGGCAGATGCTCAGTTTGGTTGTGCATCTGTCTCACCTGAAAACTCATCAGGCACCTTCAGTCTTTAGGATGGTGTTGCTTCACCTAACCCTAAACATTTGGGAGGTGCTAGCAAAGGATTTGTAACTCCCCCAACCACTCCTATTTAATCTCCTGTCACCAAGAGGAGATGAAGACTGATGCATCCAAAGGAATGCCATGGGAAATCAGTGAGATTTGGGCACCTCACTCCTGAATGTTCCCTGGAAATGATACACGAAAACCTAAATACATCCTAAGCTGGCTTCCAGCTACATCACCCAGGGACACAGGGGCCCTTCTCTGCTGCATGGGAACCAGCCTCTCTAGGGAGCAACTTCAGCTTTTCCCTCCCGAAGCAAAAGACCTGGGCGATACCTGAGACTCCTGTCCTCCTTGCCAGCCCACATAAATCAAATCAGCACTTCAAAAGCCCTCTTGGAGAACCGAAATTCCTCCAGAGACATGTATAGCCCATGCAGCTCACACTACTTTAAAAAAAAAAAAAAAAAACAAAGCCAAAAACAAACAAAAACCCAGAGAGAATTCTTGGCTTTGTAAGTTTCTTTCCTTTCACTTACTAAACCTACTCTGAGCAGACAAAAGCATTTTGCACAGCAAGTCAGTGCTGACAGATAACCAGACTACTACTGCTCAGCACAGCATCCTACCTGTATTTTGCCTGGTCCCAGGTTTCTCCTTCCTAGGCTCTCACAAGCATACATTTTCACATAGTGAAGGAGAAAGCAGCTCCTTTACTGTGATCAGAATTGATTGTTCTTTATAAACATCTGGTCCTGACTGAGACAGACTGAAGGTCAGTATGTTAACTGACAGACCCATCTTCGAAAACATCCCCTTGTTCCAAAAGCAGCACACAAAATTCGGAGAACTGAAAATTTTTTTTTATAAAATACTTTAGTCATTTGTACTTTAGTCCTGGTTTCATTTCCTGGCTCTGATGAACTTCAAAGCTGCTGCAACAGACTTCCCTTCACTGGGGAAAAGACTGCAACAAAACAAACTATTGATCCTTTTTATCACTATTGCATAAAAGTGTTTATTTTACATCCTAAAGTTTGGTAGCTTGAGAGTAGAGCATAGCAAAAAATAATTGAGAAGGCCAGTTGTGCCCTTTATTCCTTCAAAGGAAGTAAGGTAACTGTGCAAAAAGTGAAAATAAAAGTGAGAAAGAGAAGGGGAGGAGGAGGCCCAGAATTAAAATACCTTGATATTTGCTCCTTCCTGTTCCTTGGTATTCAGCAGGGCAGATCTACTGAACCTTTGCCTGCTAAGCAGAGGCTCCAAAAAACTTTACTTTTTCCTCTGAGAAGACTGCATAATTTCTTTTTTTCCCTCTCACTCTCCTTCCCAAATTTCTCAGACATCACATCCTGGTGCAAAATCTCCAGGCAGGAGGATGTCAGAACACCCCACTGGGGATCAGGCAGCCTCCGCATCTCCTCCCTTCCTGGGGCTCACTCAGCCACCTGACCAGCCCAGCTCTCCATGCTGCCAAAAATATTCCTGCTTCACTATAAATCTCCCACAGGACAAAATCCTCCTCCTGCCTTGCACCCTTATTTTGTGACAAAAACGTAAAAGTAATCTAACCATCAGCTGGGCTCCTCTGCCTCCTGAGCCCATCCCCAGGCACATTTTGGATGAGATATGATGCAGCTGGTTTACATGCACTGTAAGGAGAAGACAAAGCAGGGTCTGTTGGAGGGACTCCTGACACCTCTCCAGTGCAGCTGAATGTCACCTCCAGAAAAACATTCCCATTTTGGAGCACCACCTCCCACGAGCCTGCTATCCCAATGACCAGGAGCTAACTCATTCAGCTTCCCCAAGGAGGCTCCTTGCACTCATTCAAACCACGCGCTTCCTGCACCGGATGGAAAGAGCCACGACTTGTTTCCAGGCCAAAACACTGTGAGTAAAGCAGCTCAACACATCACTTTTCTGCGACAGGATAAAAAATGCCCCTGCCCTGCCACAGGGCTTAATCCAGTCTTGGATACCAAGAAAAACAACCCCAGCACAGCCCCCTCTGGGCAAGCCCCCCTGCCTGCTGCCAAGAAACACATTTTGTTATGCAATCTGCAGCTGAGCGCTTGGTGGTCCCTCGAGCTCATGTGTGGCTCAGACACCACCGAGCCACCCACCAACCCCACCCTGTGCAATAGCACCTGTGCAGGCTGAGATGCAAACCCTTCCTCAGCACCAGGCTGAAGAGCTTAATCTGTCCCTGTTCTACTGTGATTGTGGGTCTAAAGTCATGAGGAAAATTCATACACCTGGCCTGCTCCTGTAATTTTTTAAGTTAACCATGGAGTTTCCAGCCTTCCCAGCAACTCTGGGTTTCCCTCTCCCAAAAGTTGAGCTATTTTATCCGCTGTTATATTGTGAAGTGGCAGAGCAGGGAAAGGAAACGCGATTTGCCCCTGACCTCCCCGCCATCCTGGGGTAGCAAATCCATTTAATCCAGAAGGACATTTAATATTCTCATTGGGAGATCCTTGCATGTAAGTGGTTCCTTTTCACTGCCAAGCGCCAGTGACAACCTCCGGTGGTGGTCTGGACTCCTCACAGACCCAAGATTTAGGGAAGAATATGCCTACTGCCTGTTCTTCTGCCAACTTCAGAATGCACCAGTTCTTTCACCGCTGATGGGAACCAGCACCTGGGGGCAGAGGGAAATCCTGGCATCTTTGAGAAACCACCGCCCTCTCCATCCCCAAGCTACTTCTCTCTTCCCTGAGCTCCTCCGCGCCCTTCTCCATGACGACAGCCTAAGCAGGCACTACTCCTCCGCAGGTTGGATGGCTGCCTTCCTGCCCACACGTGGTCGGGATGCATCCTTGTAAGACACGGAACCACGAGTATTGTCAAGAAAAGTTAAGTGCCTCCCTGCTGGCAATGAAAGGCACTTCAAAATATGCTGTTCCAGCTTCTTCCCAGCACTGCTCCCCCCCAAAGCTGCTAAACTACTTTTACTTTAAAATTAGAGAGGTAAGATTAAAGAAAAAGGTGTCGCAGGAAGAAGGCCTTCTAATCCAGTGATAAATAAAAGTTAAATTAAAAAACCCTGCTCTGGGCAACTGACGGAGCACAACTACGCATATATACAGGCAAATGCAATCCTGCAGGTCTGAACCCTGCCACGACACTTTGCAATGAGCTCTCAGGCGGTCCTTACCAAAGTAATCGGCCTTTGGCCGAGCATCCATCTCCTGCTCCAGGCGCTGGGTCAGTGCCTCCAGCTTCAGCTCAGCCGCTGATGGCCCTTGCTCTGGCTGCGGAAGGAGGGTCTGGCAGGGCAGCTTCACCTTTGCTGTGCTGGAGCCATCCAGGTGCCCAGAGTCTGACCGTGGCCCGCTCACGCCCTCCGGGAAGAGCATCTGTGGCGCATTGGGAGCCACCATCCCTCGCGAGGCCAGGCGCGAGGAGCCCGGCTCAGGATTCCCGCTGCCGCCGGTGGGCCTGTGGTTCTGACCGTGGGCCACGAAGTGACCGGCTGGGCTGGGGTAGGCAGCGGCGTGCTGGTATTCCACGCTGGGAGCAGCGGGTGTGGAGCCCGGCGGGAAGGACAGCGAGACACCCTGGTACCACGGCTGGCTGCCATCTCCTGCGGCTTTGGGACCGCAGGACTCAGCGGAGCCTGAAAACCCTCGAGTGGGCTGCGCTGAGGGTGCCGAGGATGAGGACCTCTGCTGTGGCGGGTGCTCCTCTGGCCCCACTGACGGTGCCGGGGGGGTCCCGGCATTTGGGAAGGAAGAGGACCTCTGTCCGGCTGGCAGCAGGTCACGGCCCCCGACACCTCGCCTGCCCTCGCCACCGTTCTCCTGCCCGCCGCGGCAGGGCTGGGGGTCGCCGGAGCTCCCAGCCTGTTGCTCCCCGCGCCCCGTGCCAGGCTGTGAGCCCCCCACTCGGGGGATCCTGTCGGGCTCCTCTTCCCAGCCCCGGCGCCCGGCCTGGCCCCCTGGAGCCTCGGCACGTGCGCCGCTCCCTCCGAAGCTCCGCTCCCCTCCCTCGCAGGGCCTCGCTCGCGGCCCCTCGGCGGCGGGGGGCGGCTTCGAACCCCGCGCCACCGGCGGGCTGCTACGGGGGGGATGGAAGGCGGCAGCCCCTCCGTTCATCGCGGCCATCAGCATCTCCTCCTGCTGCTGCTGCTGCTGCTGTTGGAGGTGGATCTTGGCCATTTTGGTGGCGAACACCCGCCTGGTCTCCTCGAACTCGGGGTTGTTGCCGGCAGCTTTGTCCACCCGAAAGAGACCGTCCTTGGAGGCCTCGTACATGTTGAGGTCCTCGATGAACTTGCTAGCCTCCAGACCCAGATCGTCGTACTTGTCCATCCTGCCCAGCTTAGCGGGAAGACCCCCGCCTTCTTCTTCTTCCTCTTCTTATTCTTCTTCCCCCTCCTCCTGCTCTCTTTCCCGCCGGGATCAAGGCAACGCCGGCAGCGGCAGCCGCTCCGTCCCGCCGCGCTCCCGCCGCGCCCGTCCCCGCCGGGGGCGTGGCTGTGGGCGAGAAGGAGGCGTGGTCTCTCTCACCACGCCCATGCCCCGCCCCTGGACACCCCCCCTCCCCCCCGAGACACGCCCAGCCAGCCAGCGCGCGCTGCTCGTCCTCGCTCCGTGGTGAGCGCGCGCGCGGTGTGTCCGAAAAGGCCGAGTGCGGTTCCAAGGACCCGCGGTGATCGATCAGGCTCGGGAAGGGTACGGGTCAGGCAGCAGAGCTGGGAAGGGGGGGCGCATGGTGGTTAAAGTCACCCGGGTGATGCGAGGAAGGTGTTTTTGCCTCGTCTTCCCGCTGGATAATATTCCTCTTTTTCACCCTGCAGCCCGGAAACCTTCCTGAAGAAGCTTTGTGAAAAGTCACAGACTCCTGTTGGGGAAAAAATCAAAAACAAAACAGCTCCGGTCCCCCCTGAAAAACTGCGAGGAAAATCTCATTCCATAACTACTGGAGTACTTAGTCTGTATAGCAGGAAATTGTATGAATTTTCTTGGTGTAGCTAGACATTCTATGCTGGATAGTCACATTTAAGTAAGCATGACTAAAGGACCCTGGATCATTGTAGGAAGACGATCCCTAGCCTGAAGAATAAAGGATACCCCCGGATGCCCAAGATAACATCAGCATCCCAGCCTTCCTTTGGGACACCTTCGGGAATCCCCTACCCCATTATCCAGCACCATACACATAACTGCAGCAAGACCAACTCCAGAGACATTTAGATCAGGAAAGAAGCAGAGGGATCATGACATCATAAAATTACTGTTACTTTGGAATTCGGTGGCATGTGTGTGATACATAGGGATTGGGCAAATCATATTGTTCCCAAATGCTTGGAAGGTATAGGAACTGTGTGTAAAACTGCATTAGGGGTGCCTCAATATGGCTGGGACACTTCATGCCATGATTAAAGACCTACCCATGTGAATCTACACTTTACATCCCAGCCTCCCTCCTCTGTCAGCCAGGGCCAGTTGCAAAATTTCCATGGCAACACAGTGGGGGATGCCCAGAGGTTGGGGGGCTGCAGCAGGAACTCTGCTGGGCTCCTGGGAGAGGCTGGTTGGTAGGGAGCTGTGGTACCTCTAAGTAAACTTACTGCTGCAGTTGATCCTACAGGCCCAGGCACATGTCCCACATTCCCATAACTTGTTATTGTAATTTCTCCCCCAGGCTCCAGGAGGGAGGGCCAAATGTTAAGGAATGTGGAAATTCACTGCCTTTAATAATGGTGAATTGGGCTGTGACCAAAACATGTCAGAAATAAAAAAAAAATCCCCTCCCCCTTTGACCTATTCCCTTACAAAAACACTCCTGAGCAACTGAGGCCGGACGTAAAATATCCTGCTTCTTCCTGTAAGATTTGGTCCAATGTGCTTAAAAATGATGGCACTGTGAGCCCCTGGAAAAGGTGCCTTGTCTTTTAAGGTAACCTCAAATCTGCTGTGACGTCTCCAAAGAGGCTCTGAGCAGGACTGCGCAGCTGGAGGCTCATCCCTGCAGCCTTAGGCTGAAGCTTGAGCTGATAAACTGATGAACTTTGGACTCACAAAAGTTAGCCCAGCCATAGCACAGCTTTAGATAAGGGGGTTTATGGTTTCTAGGGAAGACAGGCGATGGGAATCCTAGCACAGAGCAAAGCACAGCAGCGGAGTTCCCCCAGTCCTCAGGACATGGAGAAGGGGGACCCCACCACATATTGCTACTAAACCATGTCCTGGCCCTTTTAAAAGAGATTGTTAATGCTGGAGCTTTTCACAATACCTGGGAAACATCCCAGCTATTAAACAATCCCATCTATCAAACCTTTCCAAGCCCTCCTCTGCTGTGGGGTTGAAGGAAGGAGGGGTATCACAGCTCCCTCAGGCTGATCCCCACAAGCCCTTTGTTTCACTTTGGGAAAAGCTGGGTGCCTGGGGGCTAAACCCCACTTTGCACAAGCCCCACCAGTTCAGGAGGAGGGTTTAGCCTCCATCCAGATGTCCATCATGCAAAGACAACAAACCCCTGCCTGTTCCAGGGCTCTTTTGGCCTGGAGTGGAAAGGGTTTACCTCCCATTTTTGGGGCTGGGAGAGGTCATGCTGGCCCCATCATCTGCTCCATACCAGGCAGGTGCAGGCTCAGGCCACCAGTTACCAAGAGCAAGAGTGACCACCTCTTTTGTGGGCCTTGACCAAAACTGTCAAGTTTGAGGTAACATTCAGCTGGGGCAATGAAAGCCACAGTTTCAGTGTCTAAAGAGCATCCTCAGAAAGGGCTCCTCAAAGTCTGTTTTTGGCAAAATCTTGGGCTGATGAGGAGAACCACAGCATGTGACTGAGGCATGGGATGCCTCCTCCTCATTGCTGGCTTCAGGAAGCTTTTGGAGATGAGCTTAGCTGAGATGCTTAGCTTTCAGTATGACCACTTTTATCTAAAACAGGGAAGCTTCAATGTTAAAACAATAAGTAACAACAAAGTTGGTACTGAACCACATCTTGAGTTCATATTTGTAAGGAGAATGACAGAAAGGAAACAGAGCATCAGGTAGATAAGGATGGGAGCATGAGCCCCAGTATTGCTTTACTCACCAGAGGAATATGCAAAGAGCAGTTGGAAAGGAAATTGTGCACCTTCTTGCCTCCTTCTCCCCAAAGGATGTAAAGTTAATTAGGGGAAGCCATGCTCCTATCCAGCACATCAGAGACTCAGATTTGTGTCTATTGGAGTTTTTTTTCTTCCAACACACTGAGATGAAGCTCTTCCATCCTTCTAAAAAACAAACCATTTGGTGGAGCAGAAGGATTTGGCAATAGATGTCTCTATTTTCAGCTTTCAACACAGAAACCAAGGAAGAATCGAACTTCCATCAGATCATGTTTGCTTTCTTTCTTTCTTTCTTTCTTTCTTTCTTTCTTTCTTTCTTTCTTTCTTTCTTTCTTTCTTTCTTTCTTTCTT
>VZUI01086780.1:0-35579 GCA_013401135.1 Cettia cetti
CCTCTCCTCTCCTCTCCTCTCCTCTCCTCTCCTCTCCTCTCCTCTCCTCTCCTCACTGTTTCTGGGATGCATTGCCCAGGTACAGATGTCTATCGCCTACCAAAGGCAGAGATAACACCTCAGCAGGTTCAGCACCATGATTCCTCATCTCTCCTGTTAATTTTGGCTCATTGCCAGCCACTCATGTGAGATGAAGGAGAGAAAGATGCACACTCCTTGTATTTATCCTCATCACCTGACCAAAACTCATCACTCCTTAGGAGCTGGCATGAGTGTGGAGAAGGCTGGACTGTCCTGACCTTACATGTGCCTTGTCCACTTTAGGCTGGGGACCTGGTTGGCAAGGAAAGCAAACACCAATTCATCTATTCCCCTTGCACAAACATTTCAGTTGCACAGGGGCTGTCAGTTTGGCACTCAACATTGACATTAAAGCTCAGAGGGGAAAGGCTGCTCTGGAACAGCCCAGCAGAGAAAGTCACCCACATATTTGCATTTTACAGCTGTTAGTGGTGCCACAATCAGAAACTTGGTCTGAGGGTGGATCTGCAGGGCAACTGCATTTTTGGAGGCTTCCTTTGAAACAGAAACAAAACAGAAAAAGAAGCACCAAACCGCAGTTTTAAAAATAGGATGCTCCAAGATGCCTCCTGGAAGTCACAGACTGTCCTTATATCGTTCAATTTTTTGAATTCTTCAGGAGTGAGAACAGCCTGGGCTGTCAACAGAGGGCTGTTCAGAGAGACGAGGCAGGAGAGTGAAAGAAGGCTGGCTATTGTTCGGGATGTGGTGTAGGCTGCAAGAATGCCTTGGGAATGCAGCACCCGCATGTCAGGCAGAGAGAGAGGGCTTTGTGTGAGAACACTGAGGCAGAATGTCAATTATGTGAATAACCACTATCTCGTTTTTTTATCTTGGTCCTTGTTATGACACTTCCCTGCCTGGAGTCCATAAGGACAGGTGTCAATTTCCTGGAACGTGCTGGTGTCTGATCCGAGCTGTCCAGGTACTGCATACAGGGGAACTGACCTGCCATGAAGTGGGAAAGAGCATTGGAAGCATCCCACCTTTCCTGTGTGCTCTGCTTTGTGCCACTCTGACATAGCCTTGAGCATCCTTTATGAGCAGGTTACACACAAGCACCTCGCTTTGCTTTGGTTTTCCCAAAAACAGGAATGCCTTTATCATTCCCTCAAAGCATGTATGTTATTTGGAACACTCATAGCTGGAGAAGGAAAACATTGGGTAATAGGAAGGAAAAGCTACACACTCATTGTGATGGCTTCAGTGTTTGCTATCTTCTGAGGTATGACTAGGAGTACCTAAAAAAACAAAGCAGGCTTACTTTAAAAGTTACAAAGATAGTTTATTCACACACCCTAAGAAGAAGAAAATAAGAAAAGAAAAAAAAGAAACTTTCAAAACATCCTTTCCTCCCCCCCCCACAAGTATTTACTTTTTTACACACTATATAAAGAGACAGCCTGTGATTTTCAGTTTTACTATTTGAAAACAGTCTTTCATCAATTCTTTAGGAGGGGATTCTCTCTTAGAGTCATGGATCCCACTGACAACCTAGAGCAGTTCTCTTGTGGGTTTTAACTGTCACAAACACAGCTGCCCAGGGAAAACCTGGCTTGTGACCCCTCCCATTAGCAGTTTTCCAAGCTGCTTATGGGTCAATGAGCTCAAACACACTGGGGTGTTACTTTTAAAAACTATTAACTCTAACGGCAAAGGATTTTTCATTTCAGGGAACAGAGATATCTTCTCACTTCTTCCACTAGAGCAGGGGCTTCTCATCTCTCTCTGTTCACGCATCTCGTAAGATCAGTATCACTGGCACATCACAAACACCTTTGCTTCAAAATTCACACACACAAATTTGAATATCTCCCCAAATGCATTTTTTTTCCATAGTTTAAAAGATAATTTACATATAAAGTTCATAAAGAGGTGGCAGCTCGGAGCACCTCAGGCAGTCAGAGATCTCAACACCAGGAAGGTGGATGGCTCCTGGGTCTCACGGGGGCCCAGCTCAGAGCTGCACATCAGAGGCTCCAGCCTCTCCTCTCCCTCACTGTAGCTGGGGGAAGCAGCAGAGTGTTTTACACTTGCTGGAAACCCTATCCATACTGGAAGGGGCATTTTCTCCTCCCCTCCCCTGGCCTGGGAGTCACCTATCCCAGCACTTTCTCAGGAAAGGCCTGGCACAGGCAGGAGCCAGCCAGGCCTGGCCCCCCGGGAATGGGGAGCCGGGGCCAGCCTTCCTCTTCCAAGGCAGCGAGGAAAGAGGCTGGCTTCCCAAGATCCTCTTGAATTAAAATTGTGTGTGACCCAGAGGTGTACACTTATATTTAATTAGCTAATCTAGTTGTCAGTTTCAAAGTCAATCACTAATTGGCTTTTACCATCGGTGCTAAACCAACACACTCATGCAAATGTAAAACCCATGCTTTATCTGACAATGGTGCACATTGTGTCTGGATGCAATGATGTCAGAGCACTGTTATGAAATTCCTCAAAATCCTGAGTGAATCAGAGGCAACATGCCTGAAAAGGGTGCCACTGTGATTAAAATAATTGTAGTCTTTCAGCAAATTAACGCTTGAAACAGAAGCTTGCTGGGCTGGGAGTAACCTACCTGTTGTGACCTGAGTCAGAGCTGGTCTCCCTCCGCATGGGCTGGTGCTACCTTGTGGTGCTTGAGGCAGACCCACATTTGAGGTAACACTGCTTTGCTCGCCAGCAGTGTGAGGAGATCCCATACTGATAAAATCCTCCTGCCTGCAAGAGGCTGGGCTAGGATTTTGTGAGCCTGCACCATGCAGGGATCATTCATAATACATCTGTTTCAGTGGAGTTATTTAGGGCCAAGAGGAGCAAATTTGCTTGGGCACCCAGAAGTGAGAGCTGCTATGCGCAGGAGGAAGGTGGTCCTGGGCAGCACAGGGTGCAGTCCTACACCATCAAAATCAAACTTTCCCAAAAAGTTAAGAGAGCATTGGGAACGTGGATTTCGGATAAACCATATATTTCACAGGCCTCCACCATTGTTTATTTGCTATAGTGAATCAATGACCAGCCATATAAAAATCTGTTTGTTTAAATCAGTGTAGCTCTTGTCAGTTCAATAGGGCTGTGCTGATTTGTCCCAGCTGAAGATTTATTTCATCATCTCAGGTTTCTTCTTTGCTTTTATAGCAAATGTAGCTGTATAGTGCTTAATAACAGCATCTTATTATGTTAGAATTTTCTATGATTCATATAAGTACACATAACTGCTTGTACTTAGGGCTTAAATGCTGTGCAGAAAATCATCTTGATTGTAGAAGCAAATTTTATTTGTGCATAAAAATACTGTTTATTTGGCCCAAACTGGCAGTTTCCAAAGTTTGCCAGAACACAGAAGCCTACAGGATGGATGTACTGTTAGGATTGGCCAGTAACTGGAGAAAGCCATGCATTGTTTCATAAAATCTTAAAATATGTTTTTCAGACTAACTCATGAAAAATATTCAGTTTCATTCTAGAGGGTAAAAGCCTTTCAAGAAAAATTTTACATCTGTTTTATTTTGGTTAGAAAATAATTTTCCCCCCCATTAAAACACAATTCAGAACACATTTTAATACTAAATCCTACAAACCTCGCTGAAAAAATGTTGTTACAATTCCTTGGGAAGAGGGAAGGGTTGTTTCTTTTGCATTTTTCTTGTGTTGTGAGGGTGTGAAAAGGAAAATTTCTCCTAATAGCGATAATTTAGTCAAAAGCTATTTCAGAAAGAAATGCGATTTCACCGAGATAGAGGCCAATTCTTGGGTTAGATTTTTTAGCAGTGCACAAAGCAAACACTCCAGCTGGGGTTCCAAACTACAACTACCAAAACTCTCTGATGACTAACGCTTCCTGGCTGTGCTTCATGCTGGTTTGGAAAGAACAAGATGACTTTTTGTCTAAGCCTGTACCAAAGTTATATAATAGGCTGTGAAAAAGGTTGTGCAGGTCCATCCACAAGCATCAGTCTTTTGCACATGCTTGTGGTGTTTTTGCTCATGGCTTTTGAGGAGAGCTAATCTAATGTTTAATTAAATTACTGAGCTTTTACTCCAGCCATACCTTTTTTCCTTTTTTCCCCTAGCTGGCTGTTTTTTCATGCAGGAATTTGCTGCAGTCCCAAAAGAAGAATGTATAATGCTTCCTATCCCGAGCACAGAGTGATCTGATGGTGCATGTTGCCACTGGACATTGAGGAAAAACATCCATCTTCCACTCTGGCCCACGTGATGGGGTGCTGGTATTCCTGGGTTCTCCCCTTGCCCTGAGTCAGGCTGTGAAAAGAGTTGGTGTTAATTAAAATTAATGTGATAATACCCACACCTCCAAAACACTATGCAGGCAATTTGTGTGTGTGTGTGTGTTTAGCAAGTCCCTTGACCCTCAAATGGAACACACAGAACAAACATAACAGCTGAAAGTAGAGGCAGCACTGAGCACATCTGATTTTTCTGTAGGAATCCGGGCCCACCAACCCATAGACTCACAGGGTCATGTAAACACCTCAGGAAATAAAGACCAAGGAAAAACTACATGAAAACCCCCTTCTTCCTCAGAAGACATTCTGCCTTCCCATTCCTGCTCCCTCCCTTCCATCAGACAATGACTTTTCATGGCACTTAATCCCTGACAGCACCCACCCTCATACTTTGTTCCTCCCTCGCTCTTCATTAAGCTCAACATCACATATTTCCAGTTGCCTCTGACTGGAAATGTCACACTCCCAACTGCACTGCCAGCAATGCTTCCAGTCCTTTCCTCTGCTGGCCTCAGCTGCTGCATGGTCCAGCTCCCCCTCAGTTACTTTTCCACACTGGAGAAAGGGAAAGGCTGGAATTGGCCAGAGGCTCCAGCAAGACCGGGAACACCCAGGGCCAGGAAGTGGAGGCTGGAAGGGCTGGCCTGGGTCAGAGTTTCCCCACCCCTAAATTGGTCTCAGCCCTGATTAAGTTCTCTTCCTCCTCCTTGCCACAGACTGCTGCCATGGATGCTCTCAAATCCAGAATTATTACCCACTGTCCTATGGGGAACTGCACTTTGTAAGGAACTCACCATCCAGAAGAGCTCAGCCCCCAGCTGGGCATCCTTATAATGACCAGATTTTAAAATGTGTTCAACATTTTGCATTTATTGGCCAGATCTGCTCTTGGAAAGTTTAGTTACAGTAGCCAGAAAGACAAAAACCTTATGAAAGGAGTAAGTTTAGGAAGAACTTGTTCATAGAATCACTCTCCTGTCCAAAAGTCCAGTTCCCAGATGTGCTGCAAGGTCCTGTGAAAAAGTCACTGATGATTAATGAAGCTTTTTAAAACATCCCTATCTTTACATCCCTAACTTTACATAGCTATTTTCCTTTATTTTACTTTGTCCCTTGTTTGCTATTTGTGCTTTAAAAAGTGGTATCTGGCTTTGAAGAGATCATCTTTGATCCTTGCACTGGCTTTGTGGTTATCTTCTTTCTTGTACTCCAGATAATGGAAGGATGCTCCAGCCAGCAGTTGTGCTGCATCTCAGATGCAGCTGTGTGGTGTGTGCACATCTCTTGACACAAAGAGGCTGCTCTAAAACGACTGCTGTGTTCTAAAATGTTGCTGGCAAATTGTTGTGAACATGGGAAAGAAACAAGAGCGTTGAGAGCTCTGGGTATTATTAAAATATTTAAGTATTATGTATGGTGATGCCTCTAATTCAACGTTTGCTGTGGTAAACGCAGCAGAAATGACTGTAGCAAAATGTTATTGCATATTCTAAGCCAGATTCTTGAGGTTTGTTTATTTATATCACATGTGGCTGGGAGAAATAGTTCTAGGAATGCTCAAACCATATCTTTTCTTTCCAAGTTGCCAAAATATCTTAGAGAAATCAATTGCTGGGGACTCTTCTGTGTGGCTAAAGATTTATTTTTAACCTCTTGGTGTGCCAAAATCAGGAACAATTATTAATCTGTCCTGAAACTGCCAATATAACTGGCTAGCAACAGATGGTGTGAATGAAAAGCCAGAAGTGGCCATTTTTAATATTCAATAGATTAAAAAACCTTAGTTCTCTAATCTTATCTAACCTCTTGTGACCGAGGGTCCACGGTATTGACTAAAAGACAATATCAATAGCCCTGATTTGAGCCTGAATCAGCCAGGGAACTGGATCTTGTGAGGTACTTTGTACCTCCAAGTGATGCTTTGTGTTCCCATCTCTGCTGGCCTTGGTGGGAGAGGAGCACTGATGGTTCCCCTTTGCCAGCTTAAAAGCCAGAGCACCCTGTGCTGCAGGTATGGCTGCACTCCAGGGGTTCTTGTTTAGGTCTGAACTTCTATGAACACAGCTCCTGTCAATGTCAAGGGATGCAGGATTACATTACTAGATATTATCTTGGGCTTGCTGTATTTATACATCTCAATTACAAATCAGGAAGTGTTGCCATCCATCCTTTGGATACAGCTGGCACAAACACACACACACATAGACAGAGAGAAAGAAACAAAAATAATCCCATACTGCAAGCCTGCTTGATTTTTTTGATTAGTTAAGGATTGTGGAAATCTGATTTTTGCAGCCTGTGGTGATGCTGTGCTGCTGGGGAAACTGGGTTTTGTCCCGTGTGCCACTGCTGGGGGAGGCACAGCATTCCACAGCTGCCCAGGAAAGGTGGATCCCAACTCCAGACTCGCTCACCTCGCCTAGGAGAAAAGCTGTATCTGCATCCCATGTTTGGGATTGCCCATTATTTGCTGTAATATCTCTGCACCCATGATTTATTTTTGTGAGCTACAAAGGCAGGGGAAACTCAAACCACAACAGCAGATCCTGTATAAGCTAGTATAGGTGAGAAACAGCCTGGAGCTTTTGCAGGAATAATTCCCCAGGTCAGGTACCCTGTGCTCACTGAGTAAAAGCAGCAGATGTGGCAGGAGAACAAACTTTGCGTGTTCTCCTCCAGGACAGAAAAAAGCTCCTGCAAACCAAGGGTTGCAATTTGAGAAGCCACTCCTGACTCTATTTTTAATGCCTTTATTGATAGTTGTGTGCACAGACCCCGTACCCTGGGGGTCAGCAGCTCCTCAGCCACAAAGCCCCGCTCTGGCCCAGGACTCCCTCCTGCCGCTGTCCTCAGCCCCTTCCCGCCTACGTGTCCGCACACGGAAACCAGTGACCACGGTCAGGCGGTCCCCTGACAATTCAGGATGTGGGAAAGCTCTTCCCGGGTGAGCTGTAGGCTTTCCAGAGCTTAGGCCAGGGAGGAAAGGCCGATGCACCAGGGGAGAGCACTGGGAGGATGTTTCAGCTTCCTGATGAAGGGAAAACGAGCTCTCCCCTGTGCGGTTTTCTCTGGAAGCTGTGAGAGCGGGACTTCCAAATTGGAGGAGAGGGAGGAAGAGAAGGAAAGATGAGAAAATAGCTAGCTACAGGGATGGAACCTTAAATGCACATTAGCAGGCTGATGGCAGGTACTGCTGTGGAAGGGAAGGTGCTGGGAAACACCAGGAAAGATAAATTTCAGTATCAAGTGATCTTGGACAGGAAAATTTAGTGTGCCCAACACAGTGAGACAAACACCTAAGGATCAAGGGCATAGCAAAGGATACTATCCCTCAAGGATTTCTGCTGGAAAGAAGCATGGCCTGGGAGGCCTAATGGTCTGAGTAGATATCAACATAGTATTCTCCATTTCTACTTATGGATGCGACACTGAACCCCTTCCTAGCTTTGGATATGTCTTACACCGAGAAGCGAGAGCACGTTCACTTGTCTGAAAATGGGGTTGTGAAGTGATTATTCCAGTCTGTAATATTGTCCCACCAGAGAAAATGTATTAAAATGCCTTCCTGTGACAATAAATTTCTGCCAGCTCTGAGATGTGTTCCTAAGTGGTAATTTCGTACTATCAGGCCATGTTTTTTCTCATGATTGTTTTGAAAGTCTCTTTGTGTCCCTGGATTCTAGGAGAATTTGTGCACTATTAGCAGTGAATTAAGTCTGAATATAAGAATATATAACTCTGAATATGCCCACAAAGCATGGGTTTCCTTAATGTGAAAATATTCTGCATCCATGCAGAAATAGCTTCAGAACTTCTGTGAATGATATAATCTGCTAAGCACAACCAGCCCTTGTGATCACACCACCACAATTCAGAAAAACAAATGAGGGGTCTAAGGCATGATATTAGATCCTTTTACTAATGAAAATGAATTTTCTTTCCTTTTCTTTGAGTTTTTATTTTATTTTCTGTGTGTATGCATTGCATTCTTACTTTTCTCATGGGTGGTGGAAAACCTACAGCTGTTTTGCCTTATAATATCACAGAAAATACCCCAGATTTCTGCTCTGCCTTGAAAACTCTCTTTTAGGTTGTTTTATGTTGTTTGCTGTCAGAGAATAGAGCTTTCCATTTGATATTAACATTAGCAGAAAAGTCCTGAACCAAATAAGCTCTTAGAGCTCAGGGGGGAACATCTCCAAATTTTTCTGCTGTCTAGATGGACTAATCACACACTGCAAAAACAGAGAAAAAGCCAGGGAACTGGAAATTATATCTTCAGGGATGTTTGTTTAAAATCATATTTCAATCCACTTTTTGAAATTTTTCTCTCTTTTTTGGTTTTACTGTTTAAATAACAACCAAAAAAAAAAAGTTTCCTTTTTCTTTTCTGTATAAGGAATCATGAAAGGTATGGATTATATGGATTATTCTCCAACAGGGTTGGAGTAAAAGGCAAGGTCATCACTTTACAGGACTGAATCCTAAGTACCACCAGAATTCCTGACAAGACATAAAATAACAAAAAGCCTGCAACAACTAAACTTCCTTTTTTGAATGGGTGCCTGGTGCTGGAAGGTACCATTGACAAGAAAGGCATCTAAGGAGACTTACCACCAGTCAGGTAATATTCAGTGTCTTCCTGGATCCAGTGCCTCAGCAGGCAGGAGCAGAGGTGCAGGGGGTTTTTTGGCATCCAAAAAAAGAAAGGTGAAGGGTTCATCTCAGTCCCAGGTGGTATTTGAAAGCTGGTGTGGTTAAGGCATGCCCAGTGCTGCTGCCAGCAGCTTGCAAACCATTTTCTTTTGACTTTTCCTGTCTGAGGGACAAGAGCTGGGATTAGTGTGAGTGCAGGCCAAGCCTCAGGCTCACCCCTCATTCCTTTCATCATCAGACCATTTGGATTTTCTACATAGCTGGGAAAGAAACTCTTCCACACTCCAGCTCATGTAAATTCCTCCGTAGTTCTCTTCCAGGTGACTGAGGACTGACATCAGCTGACAATATTTTCCTGCATTTTTAGTTCTGAAATATAATGGTTTTTGTAACAAAATCACAGTGAATTAAGCCATTTTTGGCAATGACTGTAGTCGAAGACTGTGAAGTAAACCTAGGAGCATTTATAAAAGTATCCATGATAGAATCACCTACGTTTGTTTGTTTGTTTGTTTGTTTGTTTGTTTGTTTGTTTCTTTGTTTGTTTAAAAATTCAGTAGCTCACTTGTCAGGCTTTTTAAAACTGGTGAAAGGATGACAGACATGTAAGAATTAAGGAACTTTCAACCCAGAGATAATTTTCTCTTTATAGTGCATGAGAGTTTATTTTCAACAAGGCTTCTATGAAAATAGAGAAAGCTGGGTTACTCTTGATTCACATCCCCTCTCCCCCTCAAAAAACCCATATATGTATATATGCATATATAGATTAGAAGTGGCCTATATATGGATATACATGAAAGATATAAAGAAAGAACATGAAAGATATAAAAAAAGAACATTATGAAAGAAAAACTATGTGTATGACTGTTTAGTTTAATGGCCATTAGACTCCTAACGTCTTGGAGATAGAGCTAATGCTGAATAACAATAAATTTACTCTCTTTTTTTAGCACTTTAAAACAACTTAATTCCTTTGAAAGTTACAGTGTGTTTTTACTGGTCTGCCTTCAACAAGGTTTAGTGGCCATTTATGTGATGGGATTTATCCTCCATTAATTTGAACTTTCCTGGTAAGAAAAAAAAAACAACAAACCACCACAAAAAAGAAACTGCAAAATTCTGGCATTGTTCTATTTCTCTCTGTATTGAAACAAAGGAATCATTTCAATTCCATACACTGAGCTGGTAGAAACAATTTTAGCTGCAGAAGGTAAAACTAAAGATAGTGTTAAATCTGCATGTACAAAACAGAAGGCTGCACACACAAACCCACATTTGCATGTGCAGAATGAGTTGATTCTTGCTCAGGCGGGGTTTTGCCAGTGTGAGCATGCAGGAGCACCGGGTCACTTGTTAAAATGCTGCCCACACAGAATTCACAAATTCTATTTGATCTAATTTGTGAGCCTGAACACAACAGCAACAAACACCTAAACCATGATATGGGGTAAAGACACAAACTGCAACAATAAAATATCTACTTTTCCATCACTGTTAAATTCTCAAATGTCAAAGTTTTGGATCTGCAAGTCTTTCTATACTAACAAAGCACTCGAATAGGAATTCATCTATGCAGAATGACATTTCTATTTCCCCTTATTAGCAAGATGTTTAGACATTCTTTTTTATACATTGGCAATACAACAAAATTGTATTGAAGCACAGAATATTTGTCACAGATTCTAGGCTAAGTATGCTGTAAGGGTAGAATACAAAATGCTTTATTTATATTTTGCAGGTTTTGAGAAAACTTTCATGTGCAATACGCAGCCCACTGCAGATCCAAGTGTATCCACCCTACTGGAGTGAGTCTTCTGTAGATTCCAATATTCCATTGTATGGAAAAGCACTGTGCTGGAGTTGAAATACTTCATTTTTAATAGCTAGGGAAATAACACAGTGGCTGGGTAGTAAGTCCTATTGTACAGGCATATCCCTGGAAAAAATCCACTCTATTTTTACTAGGAGACCCTCTGCCATCAATTTGCTGTCTGACCTAATTTCCTTAATTTTCCCTGCAAGTAAAGTGAGAATGCTGTCCTTTTTGGGATCATTGATCATTTATTTCAGCAATATGTGCTATGATGAGTATTAATAAGTCTGTCTCCAACTAACCAAAAGATTACTTCTTTAGTTTTTATCAGTGAAATATGGTCAGTCATCCAAAAATTTACTTCTCTGGCATACTCTCCACTTACTATAATGAGGAAGTATATCTCAAGAAATATATGGTTAGAAATAATGCTTTTATGTTTTTTATATTTTGTTATTTTTGCCTCAAATCACATCTCAGTTCAGCGTGATCTGACATAGTTGAAATACTGAAACCCCCACTCCTCCAAAGCAGTGTTTATTATAGAAACCACAAACTTAACCTAACCTAGAGCAGCTTTTCTAGCAGTGATATAATTACAGTAGTTATTGTTGCAATAAACCAGATGTTCCTGAGCTGGAATGAAAGCACTTCCCCCCCACATTACATTTGTTACGTTGCCTCTTTTCAAGTTTCACATCAGCTGTTCAGAAAGCGCTCTCTCCATTGAGTGTCACTTACAGATTCTTGCTGGGTGAGTCTTTTAGGGCAAAAGAATGAAATGCTGGCCAGGCTCTGAATTTTCACTGCTCTCCTTAAAGCCTCCAACATGACAGTTTTCAGTGTCACTAATTCTTGCCCTGGTTTAAAGATTTTTTTTTTTTTCCCTTTAAGACATTTGGCTGAAAAAAACCCCAACCAACACTTTGGAAAACCTACCTACTTATTGAATGAGTACGTTGTTCTGTGTGAAAGGGAGTGTTCCACTCCTACAAAATCAATGGAGTTTGACATAGACTTCGGGGGAGCCACCATTTTAGTCACTGTTTTGAGCAATTTAGTTATTAGGCAACATCTTTTGAACTGCTTTGTCAGCTGTGGTTGCAACTCCGGACCATGAACAACCGTTCAACCTGAACCATGAATATCCAGCATTACTCCAACATTACACATCTTGTATTTTTAACAATGTGTTAGTCAACACATTTCTAATATTTCCCAGCCCAATCAAGTCCTAACTGCAGAAATGTGTTGCCAATAAAGAATTGGACTGTGTTTAAACTGCTGGGATCTTAGACATGAAAGTTGTTGCATATATATCATGTGTGCAAGAAACCTATCTAGGAACAGCAGCCACAAAGAGTCAAGAAGTCAGGAGATTGCTTTATTGCACTTACAGAGCCATATAACAATACAATGAAGAAACACAAACTAGGCTTGGGGTTTTGTTTACTCATTGGTACGTTCTCATGAAAATACAGGAACGGTAAGAATTAATTACCTTATCAACTATCTGAACAAGTCACGGCAACCCTGGAAGAAACCTTTGTAATGCTCAGGTACACGTGCTGCTCTTTTTTTCTGCTCACTTGTGGTAAACTATTAGTCAACCCATCCCCGTGGCAACTGCAATGTGACGAGGGAGGAATTCACCCCGTGGTCTGCTAAATTTACACTTTGTAAAAAATGTAAATGTTTCTTATAGGAGGAATTTACATGGCTCTGAAACACGGTCCAACTTTTGACTGATGTGGTAGGGGATGCAGACGTTGCTGGCCTGGTTTTACAAAAATCTTTGAAAATGGGCTATAAAATAGCTGAGGAAACCCAAGAGGCACCCACACGTTTGGAACCAGATTATAAGAGAGTTCTACTGCTCAGCCACAATCAGCTCCCCGCTTTCAAAAGACACGGTATCGATTTCATGATTTTTTGCTCTCCTAAAAGGAACGTGTCAGAGCTGAAATAAATAAATAAGCAGGGCCCATGTCCAGGGAACCTTGACGTCTTTCCCATCACTGAGGCCAGGAGGCCCCTGCGCTTCCTCCCCTGGCTGTGACATGCCCGGCAAATATTTCCACCACCCACACTTGATTCATTCTTAACTCTCCTCACCCACTCATCATTACAGCTGTGCAAAGCAACCATTACAAACCCTGGAGCCATCCAAAACCTACCTTTGCCACTTCACTCTGTGCTCCACACCCAGTGGGCATTGGTGGGACTTTTGGGTGGATGAACTTTTTGAGACAATTGACCCCCAGTTCCATGCAAATCTGGGCCCAGGTTAAGGTGAATGGTTTGTGGATTGCATAGTTTGAAAATCGCTGAGAGAGTTTCACACCACCTCACTGCATAGATCTCTGTCAATATTCAGGAAATTGAAAAAGATGTGTGCATAGTACCCTGCAAAAGGGAATAATAATAACAGGTCCCAAATGAGCTCTGTGCCTTGCAAACAATTCCTGGTCTGAAGGACCTGGGCGGGGGGGAAGGGAAAAAAACCCCTCTTTTTAACTCTTTAACACTTTATTGCTTCAAAGTGTAAGTCACTCATAATTTTTTTATGACATTCTTTTATTTTGCACATATGCATGCCACTAGTGGTTCAATTAGACAGGAAATCTGCAAGGAGTTTCTGTAATGATGCTCTTGGGCAGGAAGTAGAGGGAAAACCAGACTCCAAAATTCAGATGGAAACTTAGATTTTTCTGTAGTCAAAATTAGATATTTATTTGGTTGGTGGCAAAAGTTTGTGTCTGAAATGTTTGGATTTGGGTGCTCACCAGGATTTTGGACAGCTCTGTTACCAAAATTAAGCAGTTAGGAAATCTAGATTATGGCAACCCTACTGAGTGATATCTCGCTCTGTCACCTTTCAGAACTGTGGGGAAATCTGCTTTAAAGCCACTGGCAGAAATTACAGATAAGGAAGAGGTTTTTTTAAATAAAAAGCATTATTGAAGGACCGGATTCAATACAGGGGACTCTGCGGCTTCTCAGACAGGATTGAAAAATCTAATTTCACATGTTAATTTTTAAAGGGAGCCCATATCACTTAAGGCAGGAGTACCAAACACGTCACTTAACATCTTGTAACAAAAGAATATCCTTGGTGTCTGTTTGCAGCTTGACATCTTTTTGTCTGTAAGAGAATCCTTCTCCCTCGTGACCCCATGCAGAAGATTGCAACCACCTTACCAGATCCCAACTGTGGAACACTCCTTCCTGCTGATACTAGAATATTCATTTCAGTGAGAGTCAGAGCTTTTAGTGTCTGGCAAATGCTGATTTTTCCTGTGGTGACTTCAGTTATTCTCTGAAATCCTGTAATGCACCAGTTTATCAAAATGCACACAAAATTCAAGATAAGCAGAGGAAAGGCTTGGAAATGTGTATAAATGACAAAAAAAATGGCTTGAGGTAGAGGTACATCAAACTTAAGCTCATAGGAAGAAAAGCAGGCGTGGGGTTCATCTGAGCAGGATATCCACAGTGCAAGCAAGTGTCTGAACCGGTCATCAAGGTGTGAGGCACTGTTGACTCTCAGTTCTCCCAGATGTCTGAGAGAGGTAAGGTGAATCACAGCCTACAGGTTTCTGTTTCTTCCCATTATCTCCACAGGGAATGGGAGTGACCAAGCTCGGGGTGCATCTTGCTCCAGGTTAGGTGAGGAGAGCTCCATTCCCGGTGTCTGGTGAGTGCCACACACAAGAAATTTGGTGGAAGAGGAAGGAAGAGAGGACAAACAGTCAGTGCTGTGGAGGTCAGCACTTTATCCTGCTCTGCAGAAAGCAGAATTCTTGCCTCAGTCAAGAGTTATCAAGTAAGAATAGCATGGAAAATTCGGCATGGAAACATTAACAAATGACAGAATCAGCAGCGGTTCTCTGTGAAGAAATGAGCCACAAAAACAACATTTGGGCAGCCCTGCACTACAACACCAGAATCCCAAAATGCATTTTTAACAGCCCTTAGTCATCACCTTCACCATGTCCATTTGTCCTGGCTTAGGGAAGTGCTGAGCATCCTCATCCCACATCAGCATCAACACCTTGAGGACTGATACCCAGGGGCAGATAAAATACAGCACGTTAACGTTTCGTATCACACGCGTGTGGATGGCTGCGAATCAGGGGAAACAATTGCTTTCAAATAAATGATGTGAACCTGGAAAAGTGATAACATAATGCTTGATTTGAGAGCAAAACCCCTTTGGATTCACTCCAGGAAAAGAGTGGTGCCACTAACAGCGCTGTTCTGAGAAGTCAGCTGGCATTTCCACTGATAATCTTGATTCTCAGGATTGGTATGTGTCGTTTCAACTCAGGCTGAGTTGTAACTTAGCATGAAAAAGAAAACTGCTGAAATTACAGGATTTCTCTCTCCCCTCTCTCTGCATCACAACAAAATAAGATTTGCTTTTTATGAGCTCTTTGCCAAACCTTGCATCATAAACACCTTCCTTTTAAATGGATGGATAAAGAAAAGGAAGACAAAGGAGATAAGTTCAATTTTTAAGAGATTTGCTCCACATAGACAGTCCTTCCTTTCCACAAGTTGCTATTTTTTTCTTGTTAAAAAATGAGAAATATGGTACAAATCACGTTAAATAACATGAGAAGAAGAATGCAGGCAATTAGTAGTGAATGCTGCAGTAAACGTATCTGTTGCAAGAAGAGGTGTCATAAAAAATGATACAACTGAGATTTACTGCCACTGAAGTCAGCAACAGCATTTCCATTGCCTCCAGCTGGAGGAGGACTTGGTTCCTAGGAAGTTCACTTCAAAGATGATTATATCATCAAGTCTGGGAGCAAGGGCTCCATGGCCTTCAAGGTGAGTGCTAGAGGGAATAAAGGGCTGTAAATCCCCATTTCTGCAATGACAAGGATGCTGGCCCCAGCTGAAATATACAGAAATAAAGTACAGTTATATGAGCTTGAAAATCCAACCAAAATCTCTGAGTAACCACATCTGCAGTCCTACCACAAGTAAATCTTCCAGAGCTCTTATTACAACTGTGACTTAAATAAGCAGTCTGGGGCCTGTCTCAGTGTTTGTTATCAGACTGTTCAAATATTTCACTTACATTTATTAACTAAAGAAGGTCTCAGACCCTTTGTTCCAGCTGTATCAGAATTTACCAAATTCACTGCTCATAGTAGAGGCTGAATTGTCTGGCAATTTTCAAATAATCTTGTTCAGACTGTGACTTTCAATTAATATAAAAATGGACCTATAAGGGCTTCCTTAAACTGTCTCATTTTTGGCCTAAAAAATAACCAGACTCTCACAATTCTGTAATGGTTAGAGGTAGTGACAAGGTATTCTGGTCCTTCTTTCCAGGAACGTAGGCATGCAAATCTCTTGATTCCACTGTCTTGTGTGCTTATTCCATTTTTATGTTGCTTGGGATGATTACAGTTGTGCACAGCTTTGAACAGACCTGAATACACAGTTGCCCACTGCTAAATCACATTTCCTCTCCCATGGAAGAGGAGAAGGTTTCCTTGGTCCCATTCCCCAGGAAACCTCGGGAGCTGAAATCCCTCTCTCCAGGCTGCTCCCAGCACGGCTCCAGCAGGCTGCCCACCTTCCTCCCGGCCTGTTCCTCTGCTGCTCAGTCTGCTCTGTCTTTTTTCCACATGCATCCCTGCCCAAAACAAACTCTGCAAGGCTCCCCACCCAGATCTTTTGAATTCCTGGGCAACCTTACATATGCCTTTGTTTTGGGCAGGAACATGTGCTGAGCTGTCTCCTCCAGCGCGGAAGAGAAGGGCGGTGGTTAAGCCTACCATTTTCAACAGGGCTTAACTCAGCCTGTAACAAAACCCTCGGTAAAGGTGCAATTTCACAACCCCCTCTGTGTGTGGGGGGGTGGGGTGTGGGAAGGAATTTGCAGAGAAATGTCCATCTTTCCCCAAATTTCCTGCTGGAGAGGAGCAACAATCAGGACCAAGATGCCAGCAGCTCACCTCAGTTGAGAGCTGTGTGTAGGAAAAAGGTTTAATTTTGCATTTGGTTGCCCTTACAGTTTGTACTTCAGGCACTGGGGGGCTCAACAGGCAGTTCCAGCTTTTCAGTTCTGAGCTGAGCACGAGTTTGAGTGTGAAGGTGGGTCAGTCCACAGTTCTGGGCTGGACCTTGCCCAAATCACAAGCCAAAGCTCTGCCCTCCTGAGACTGTGGGAATTCAGGGTGGTTGAATCTCGGGGCGTCTCTTGACCGATGCTTTGCCCCAAGAACTTCAGTAATGCAGAAAGCACTGTCACATCTGTCAATCCCAAATAATGCTGCTACGGATGGACTTCATAAGACAGGGGTTTGTACCCTGGGAAGACTCACCCATAGGATGTTCTGTTTTCCCTGGGTGGCAGGAGGAGTTCTCCAAAGCAGTGTGGTAACCGTTGGCAATGGAATGGACAGGAGGTGTTCCATAACTTGGTATCTTCTAAAAGACAGTGCTTGTGTTAAGGCGGGTTATCACACACAAGCAGCCTTAATCCCTTTTAAATGAAGGCTCTGTTTATGGCACATCAAGGTTAGGACTGTAAATCCTGGAACAAATCACCAGGTATAATGAAAAGGAATAATGCCAATTATATTCTCCAGCCTTTTTTAGTACTTGAAACGTGGTCTCTGTACTCCTTGGAGTTCTCTCAGGGAAGTACAGATGGTACCTTTGTGAGGTAATGGTAACCTGCTTATTACAGTTCCTTTGTTTTTACCACTAGCTCGAAATTCATGCCATTATTAAACATTGTATAATAAACCTGGCATAACAAACCAGGTAATTCTTACAGTTTTTCAGTGACATGTTCAACAGAGCTCTGGAAGTATTTCCAAAGAAATTTCCAACCTTTAGTTACTCTTTGTAGATCATTTCACTTTGCTTTACTCACACTGCTTTTGTGATCAGTCTCTAGCAGTCATTCCCAGTTCACCGACAGGAATTTCACAGGAATAGAGGGTTTTCCATACATGTGGTAGAAAATTTTGGAAACCTGGATGTCTCTAATCTTTATCACATAACTTTGCAAAAGAAAATCGATTCTGAGAGATAAAGTACTTCCCTCAAGTAGAGACAACAAAACAAAATGTGGTGCAGAAGTAGCACAGGAAATTATATACAAACCTTCCTGTTAAAGTGGTAATGTCTTCATATTAAATTGAATACTTTAGTTATTAAAAAAAAACCCCTAAGTTTAAAAAATATCTAGAAGTTTAATGACAAGAAAAAGAGAAAAAAAAATCTGTGGCTTTAGTACAGTTAACTGGGCTATGTGTATTCTCTCAATAAGCCAATTATTGTATTTAAGCCAGCAGGGCTTAACTAGAGAAATTCTGCCTAGTTAAAATGTTGGCTGTGTGACAGAACATGCATAAAGCACAGTAAATAGTATTATTATGTATAGAAATGTTTAATTCTCTCAGTTACAGAGGTTTATCAAGTCCAGTATATAATCTTGGGCTGGAAAGAAAGATAAAGAAACTTTGCAGGTAAGGAACATTTTCCTGACAGGATCCCAAGTCATGTTAGTAAACTGGGATACTATTTTTTTAATATATTTTCCACTGAGGTGTAGGGGGAAAATAACACAGAGTTGTTTTTTTCCCTCATTATTTGGTGGTCCTTCCTTGAAACTTTCCAAACCAAAGCCATTTCTCACATCTGGTTGGAACACAGATCTTTAAGACATTCAAGTAATTCAAATCAGATGTAAAACTCTAAGCTACACTGTATGAAATTCAAGAACAATATAGTTACAGGGTTAGAAAAGTCTGCAATATGGCACCTCTTTTAATCAATACCAGCCTCAGTTTCGGTTTGTCTGTACATACAAGACTATAATTAAGAATGATCTACTGCATTAATTATTTCAATACCCAGCGTAGCAAGTTACTAGATTAGTGACACTTTGCATTTGCAATATCATTAACAATTTGTTTCCCCTATGCTCTGGGTGAAGTCCCCAGCAACGTGGCCTAAATCAGATTGTAGTTGCAATGGAAAATATTGAAGATCACTAATATCAATAAGCACTTCCTTATCTCTGCCATTAGGAACTGCCCGTATTGACTTTTGCCGCATTCCAGCAGTTCTGCCCCTACCCAAACCCATAGTTAGTCATTAATTTCCATTAACTAAGCCACCACTAAACAGCATTTAAATTATTTCCAATAAGTGCTCCATTAATGCCTGTTATCTGCGTTTAATTCCCATTGATTCCCAAAAGCTTCCGTGGAGCTTAATTGCCGCCCCAAGAAGAGCAGCTTCCCACAGGTGTCATCGGGACTGATTTCTCTCCGGCTGCCAAGCACTAGGGAGCAGTGCTACACGAGGCTGCCATGCAAATCAATGACTAAAAATGCAAACAGCTGCAGCAGGACTTGACCAGAAAACAGCATTTACCTCAGCAACAAGCGCTTGCTTCTCTCGAATGCCATTTCAGTTGGCCAGAAAATATTTTTGGGCTTTTCTTTGACTTAGCCTGTGAAAATAAAAGTGACACGTTATTCTGGCTCGTTCCATTTGGGTTAAAAAAAAAAAAAATGCCATCTGATAAACAGAAGTTCTGGACCCAGGGAAAAACCAGTGCAATTGTTTAATCCTTTTCTGATCCTTATTATCATTTTGTCCATACAAGTATTTCTGACCAAGAAAAAAAATTTCAAAACTTTACCTGTAGGATTCTTTCTAGTATTTTTGGATAGCGTAGGTTCTCAGCAACACTTTTAACTCCTCGGGATTACATCACCTTTTTAACATATCTTTTGGTGTTTTACATACAAGTCATTACACTTAAACTCTCAGAAACTGCCAATTCAAGAAAACAAAACATCTGCCTAACAGTGATGAGCTTGAGTAATGTTTCTTTTGAAGAGAAAAGCAAAAGAATTGGCTTGCTGAAAATTGAATGTTACTGTGTTTTCAAAACGACATTTTCAATTTTACATTGCAAAATAGTTCCCCCTATTTTCCATACTATTTCAAGTTGACATCTAAATTAAATATTTTGCTTTTATTCAAACAAATCACTTGATTGACCAACAATTACTGTATTCATAATCATGCTTTGTAATAGCTTTCTGGATTGTTATATTGCTTTCATTAGGAGTGCAAATAAAACTCAGCCATAGGACATTCCCTGAGAAGGAAAAATCTGGATCTCACAGGGCTTTGGTTAAAGCATTTTTTCATTAGCTTCACTTTCTGAAGATGCTCAGTGCATTATCCAAAAAGTCCCTCCAAGCTAGTCCTGTGCAAAAGTTGCCACACATCCCACATTGTGCTATGGTCAAACCTCGTGTCCGTTATGAAATGATAGCAGGATTTGGCTTTTCCTGGAGTTTTATTACAGCCTGCTGTTCTTTAACAGCTCGGCATTCACACAGCAAATGCAACACATGTTCATTTTCTGCCTTTGGGGCTGGACAGGCATAAATTACCCCTGGACCTAAGGCTCCCAACATGAAAAGGGAGTCGTGTAGCCATTCCCCCATCTGCGCAGGCTCTGCCCTGCCTTGCATCGCTTCACTGCAGCCAAATCTCAAGGTGACAAAGTCTGGGGCAACTTTGCACCTGAAAGACAAGCGGCACCCGCAGGAACCCAACCCACATGCTGGGGGAGGGAGCGGAGCACCCCTCCAGGCAGCCCTGAAATGCATCAAGGAGGGGAGCCAGGAGATTCCCCTGCAGCGCGCTGATGCTGTCAAGAGCTGATATAAGGACCAGGAAAAGGGAGACAATTTGCAGGGCAAAAAAAAAGAAGGAATCCTACTGGTTCGGGAAGAACTTGTCTCCACGGACGTTATCTATTAACCATCTACACAACGCAGGTATCAGTGGTCAGAGACATTATCTGCACTTCCTCTTAGTTGCTTCCCTCTCCTGCCAACCTTGCCTCTGCCTGCTCAGCGCTGAGCCTTTAATGTTTCATGTAAGTCTTTTGTAATAACCAGAGAACACATAAAGCAAGTAAAGATGCATTTCTTTCTAGTCCTAGAGCTTTTTGTGTGTTTCAACCATATTTCTCGATGGAAACCTCTACATATGCTTGAATCACGACCTGCTTCCTTGTAGGACTAAGACCTTATTGCTTTTGAGCGCCCCAAACATTATATTATTGTTGCTGCTATTGTTATCGGTTTCATTTTGGATTTTTAACTTAAATTATTATTTATTTTGGATTATTGGATGTCCCACATCCTTTGCAAGCAATGGAATGGGATTTCAGTCTCTTTTTTCCTCTAACAGTCCTTATACAGAAAGTGTGGGCAAGAGCGTATTACAGAGACACGGAACAAAATGAAAACAAAGTATGATGAATATTAAACTCTGCATTTATGATGATAAAACATGCACAGCATTTCCTAATACTGCTTGCACCCCTCGAGCCCATTTTCCCAGATAATTTAACTTCAAAATCACAGACTGCGACCAACATTTTGCTCCACAACACCAGATAAGGTCTGCCTTTCTCCAACCTCTCTTTTCAGACTTCCTCAGATCCTCTGAGATTCACAGGAAATTCTGCCCCACAAAACCTCCAGCGATTTTAACCTCAAAAATTTTACCCTCAGTTATGAAATCTGTAGCTTTCTGGGCTCTGCAACCTGGAAGCCAAGACAGAGGCTTAGTTCAGGCAGTTGCTAGTTCTCGACACAGCTTCTGATGTTTTCCTTTCACACTCAAATGACCCTGGAAGCCCTGCCCAGGGGGCAGGTGCTTTCAGGAGATAAGGAGTAGTGTGAAAAGCTTGGGAATTTATCCCACTGTACAATAAATTTGACATCTAATCTGCTGCTTCGGTTTGTAACACACCCAGTAGAGCTAAACTAATCTGGCCACCGCAGTGCCTGCAGCCCTCCCAACGCTTTTCCCTGGTTATTCTACAGCAGCTCCAGTTTACTGGAGCTAAATATGCTCCATCTACACGTTTTGCAGTTTTGCACATGCAGGCATTCGCTCAGCCCTGGGCACTAAACTCAGAGGAGAGCGGCATTGGCATGGAGGATTCCCTTCCCAGCTGGATTCCTGCACCAAGGGAGAACTTGGACGTACACATGATCTACTCACTGAATTTCATCAGGCTTCAGGTGCCTTTGAGCATGTGCAGGACTTCAGATTGCAGAGACTTGAAACAAGGTTTTCGGGCTTTAGTTTTAGTTTACAGGAATAGTCCCTGAATTTGACTTCTGTACCAATTTATATTCCTAAATCTGCTTTCTGACCTAGCTCTTAGTGACTGAGTGGCAGAGATTAAAATAACCACCCTTGATAATTCTCTAAATTCCCAAATTAAAAGCACTTCTCCGAGATACATAAATGGTTTGCCTGTTTCACATAGACCAGAAAATCAGGACCAAAGTCCAAGCAAAAATGATATATCAAAACACCAGCTGAAACAGAAGGTTCCAGCTGTTCCAAATGCCACTAAACCACAATGATTTCTGCTAACATAAATAAAACAAAATCTTAATCCAGTTTTATCGAGGAGTTAGTAACCATATTTCTCAGTTCTTCCAGTAGTTTTATGAAAGTATATTTTCATAAGCAAGGAGAAGGATGTTGAGACCACTTTCTCTTTTACTGTTAAATAATCTCAAACAGCTCCAAATGCATCTAACAAACTGAACGTGGTCAATTCACATGGAGTAGAAAAAAAAGCTGTCAAACCAAGGTCTAAATTAGGTCCTTGCTAAGTAGCTTGACTTGTGGTGGGGATTTTATTGGACAATGTCACTTCCTTGTGACCACCACAAATGATAACAGTTGCAAGAGCTTTACAGTTGCTAAACCAAAGGAATGGCTGGAATTTTGGAAAAATCTTTACAGTGTCAACCCAGGCTGACATTTTGTACTTTAAAAGCTATCTTTAAGCAACTAAATAGGTGAGAGA
Organism: Cettia cetti; assembly: GCA_013401135.1. Lineage (NCBI taxonomy): Eukaryota > Metazoa > Chordata > Aves > Passeriformes > Sylviidae > Cettia > Cettia cetti. The sequence goes on from VZUI01086780.1 coordinate 22,691, forward strand.
GCACTCCAGAAGCTGGCAAGACAAAGGAAAAAAATATCAAAGCTTGCAAATGCCAAGCTGCTGCAATCCATGGTTGTGGTGAAGGGTTTGGGTTGTTTCATTTGCAGACTCGTGGCTCCCTTCATTCCAGTAACAAAAAATGCCAATAGCATTTCTAAATTAAACCCAGCATCTTGTCCCTTCTATTTAGGGCAGTTTTTTCTCTGGCCCACCACATCTCCAAGCACAATGCCAATTCTCTCATACCATCTATGTAAACTTCCCTCCACGGCTTTCAAAAGTGCCTTTTTATTCCACTGCTGGGATTCTCCACTCAAGGAGAAAATGTTCAAGATGAGTTCAGTGAATGATGATTTTTTTTTTTTTCTGGCCAAGTTAAACTAATCCCAAAAATTTCCTCTTTCATTTTTTTTTTTTTTTCCTCAATTCCCACCATTATGATACTCTCCAAAACAGACTCTGAGAACCCTAATTCTGCTGCTTTAGATTCTGGATGGGGGACGAAGAGCACTGAAGTTTGATGCTGTTTTGAAGGGTCATTGCAATTCCTCATCATTCCAAAAGACTTACGGCTAAAGGAAGATATTTTTAAGGACATCAAGGAGAATGTCTGCAGCAGGACATGGCAAAGGGATACCTGAACTTTCTGGAAGTTAATTCACTTTCAATTGAAGCAGAGGAGCCATAGGGCAGGACTGTTCCCCTTCAGGAATGTGCTGCCTCCATAAAAATGTCCCTCTTTTGGGGATCCAGAGTTGGATCTCTCCATGGCAGTTAATGAATCATGTTTTGAATCCCAGTGATTTTCACCAGGACTTGTGCCTTTTAGGAGATTTTGCTCTCTTATCTCTAGTTGTTTGTCCTGGCATTTCTCTGTAAATTTTGTACCACTCCAGCAGCTACCAGGAGCTGCTGGGAACTGGCATGGAGATAAGTTAACAGGGTGCAAAGGGTTGAAAATGCATGAATTACTTGTTTTGCTGGGCTTGCAGAGGGACTTAGGATGGCAGATTTCTACTGGAGAAGTGAGGATGACTGTGCATGAGCATCTGGGTGTACAGCTGGAACACACTGTCTCTCTTTCTCCTCCATAAAATACAATCCTTGTCCTTAGTTAATAATTGTAATTCCCTGCTTTCCCATTACAATCGGCCTACATGTTTATGTTTGAATGACAAGGTAGCTTAGAGGGAAAAAAAATTTCCAAATAATTGTTCTGCAAACAATATTGTTCTTTCATATGAACACAACGACGGAGTTGTGTTCACAAGATCCCTGTTACCAATATAAATTATTACAAAACCATAAAGGAAAAAAAAATGAACACAATAACCAAAAGTTTAAACCCAACACTACTAAACAGCACTTCATAACTGTGGCTCTGAATTATTACTGCCTCACCAGCACAGCCACAATATCTGCCTTCACAAAATCCTCCACTTCACAAATTAAATGGATTGCATAATTAAGAAAGCCTATGTTTGGTCCACAAAGTGAAACCACCATCACAGTAACATGACAGTGAACCCATGTCTTTAAAAATGGTGACATTTTCATTCCCTGGAGTGGGAATGCATGATCCACACCTCCTTGCTCCCCTTCTATCCCAGTGGGAGCTGTGTGTGTGCATGAACACACCCTGCCACTCTGCAGAGCTGTGGGTGCCAGGAGTTGCCCTCTCCTTGCTGCTCCCATCACTAGAGCTGGAGACAGATCCCTGCCTCTGTGTTTTCCTGCCATGTGCCAGGAGATCTCTGTTATAACTCCCAAAATATGTTGGCTGTGTTTACCTCGGCCCTATAAATAGGACAAAAAATACACCTATGGGGATGATGTAAGAAAATATCTGTGTTTCCCTGCGAGCAGCATCTCCAGACTAGCTGCTGGCACTTTGCTGGTTGCATTTCCCCTGTAACACTTCAGCCTTTGCCAACAGGATTTTTTCACCCTCTTTGCAGATGGCCAGGTGTTGTTATCACTCCACCCACGTGCCTGAGTCTGCTCACAGCCCTGCTCCTGGCAAAATTCAATCTTTGCTCATTTCTTGACCCGTGCTTATCTTTGCATTGCTTTTTAATTAATCCACGGTTAGCTGAAGCTCCTGCTACAAATCAATGATTTCCTTTCAATCCTTGTTAAAGATTTTTCATGTCCCTAAATTTGCAGCACGTTGCTCCAGAGCTGTTAACAGCACACTTTTCTCTCATTATCAAATCAGCCAGGAACAGGGTCAATGAAGCAAAAAAACACAAACCCAGCACTGAAGACCTTCAGGCTTAGAGACATTTCTATCTGTCCCAGACATGCTGCAAATGAAAACATGGTCTTTAGCCACCTTGGAAGCTACAGGCCAGATTCTCCCTGGGTGTAAAAGACCAGGTTTTGGGACACACACATCATTTCCTGATTTACACCTGAGTATTTGGCAATTACTCTGTCTACCCTCTAGCTGGGGGAAGAGCTATATGTGAAACTGCCCCTCAGACAGGAATCACTGGAGTTTTCTAAATGCAAATTTCCATACCTCTCTATCTTGGTGAGCAGAATCTGGAGTTCTGTGCCGAGTTCTTCAGGGGATGCTCGCATAGAGGATGTCTCTTTGTGCCACTGCTCAGCATCTCATCTCTTAGCACTTCTACATAATATAATTCTAATCATCAATGGGTTCAGTTTTCATCCTGGGGCTCAGTTTTCATCCTGGGGTTCCATTTCCAAGCCACTTGCAAATAAATGGAAAGAGCCTTAAAAATCCCAATACTTCCTAACAGTGTTTGCTTTAAAAAGACAAGATGAACAAATCACACAAAAGAGAGTGGTGAACATACCAGCTTGTTTTCTTAAAGGGCATGAGAGGCAAATCACTATTTAGTTAAGTGAAGGAAAATGCAAATTGGAACACGTTTTAGGGTAGTTTATCAGGGTGACCATGTGCCCAGCAAGATCTGTGAGCTGCACATACCAGCCCTCAGCCCAGTCACAGCACCCTCTGTGGCTCAAGCCTGTGCTCACCAGGCATGTGAATCAAATTAAACTTTTAACTTCTTTTCTCCAGTTACCCTTCTGTGAATTCAGGTCTAAATTTTCAGAAAATTGCAGGCACCGTTCCTACGATTATGCATGTAATCAATTAGTTATTTATGTGCACAACTGCTGTGACCAGGTATGCAAATCTCCGAGCAGCTCTTGCCATTTTCCGATAATTTAGCCCTTTTGTCGTTCATCCACCCACTTTTGTTCGAAGCACCAAGTTCATGGAAATTTAACTCATTTGAAACATATGTGTAGATCCATACGGGCTGCCCAAAAGCATCACAAAGAGAAAGGATAACCTTGTTGTTAAGGCAGGAGAGCGCGAAATCTGGTTTCCATTCTGAGTTCTGCCACACATTTCCTGTGTAACCTTGGGCAAGTCATGAACTGTAACCCAGCTCAGTGGAGCTGACCTACATGGAAAAGCAGACAGAGCCATCCTTACTCAGAGAGATTACTGAGGCATTTTGTGTGTTAGTACACAGGAAAAATATCAAAATGAGTGAGTGGAAGGTGCTAAAGAATTATAAGATATCAGCAATGGTAGATCGGTAAGGAGAGACGACCTGTACAGGGAAAAAACAGCAAGTAAAGGGGCAAACTGAGAACTGAGCAAAGAAAATGGCAAATTCAAGCAGGGACATGAAAGAGAACCAAATGGTAACAGTGAGAATGAGCAGGCATGTAAGTAATTAACCTTTATACAGCAATTTTTACTGTCCTGCTTGGTCTTGTCCTTTCACAAAGGGCCACAGTGTCAGGAGATATTTGAGAAGAACTGAGCTGGTTAATATGGCAGTAGCCACCTCACAGGCTGTCTCATTGGCATGAATTATTCTTCATTAATCAGGGTAATCCTGACAGGGTTATTAATGCCAGGTATTGGCCAAAAGCTGGTGGAGAACGTTGTGTTATTGAAGCAATTACTGTAGCTGTGCTCAGTTAGAGGGAAACTTGCACCCTTTGTTTCCTTACACACCAGAAGAGAACTGCAAAGTCAGTTCTGTGGCTGCCATTGCTTCCTCCTTTTTGGATGAAACACAATATATAGATTTGCATATTACTTCACTAAATGTTTGGGGTGTGGCCTTGTGGGAGCCCTGCAAATTGTAACATATACTGAGAGAATGCATCTCCTGTAAAAAATTACCCAATTTTGTAGCTGACCTAGATATGGCACTCACACTGACATCATTAGGAGTCTAGAGCAGACTGATTGCAGTATCTGCCCCAAATTTATGACTTAATACAGCAAAATGTTCAATATTCTCAGATCCAACTGGGACAAAATGTTACAACTGGGGCTCCATGTAGCAAATTTGATTAACCAAAAAAAAACCCCAAAAAACTTTCCTGCTGAGAAATGAAACCAAATTTTTGGAATATATTACAGATTGTAGCTCTTCATCTCTAAAAATAATTTAGTGGGTCTTCATTTCGTGCATGATATGCCTCGGAAGAATTTGGAAATAAGAAAAATGAACATTGAAGGAACAAATAAAATACTGGTACATTAACTTTAAAGATTTCTGAGCTTCTGGCAAATGTTTGACAATATTCCTTGACAAAACCCCTTAAAGGCATTGTGATCCTGCTAGTCTGGGGATAGTGGAGCCTCCCACTTCATCCCACCCTGTTCCTTCACCCCAGTAAACTGCATGGGAAAACCACAGTGATTCCCATTACCTGCTTGGAAGCGAGGAGGCTGCAAGGGATGGCTGTGAGTGCATCAGCCTCCTGTCCTGAGCCCTCTGGAATCAATCCCTGTTTGATTTGGAGCATATATTTTGGAAAAAGATATCACCTTGATTTAAAATGTTCCAGTGAGGGAAAACGGGCTATAAATGTCAGGAAATTATTTTAATGGCTAATTAAATTCAATTAAAAACCTGTGATGATCAGAAAGGAGCTTCACAGGGGTCCTTATCAGCTACAGAGAAGGAGCCCAGATTTATTTTTTTTTACAGGTCAATTGCACCTGTGTGACGTCTCTTATTTTTTTTAAATACAAAAACACACTGTAAACTCTGGCCAGCAGAATGATTAGAAGAGCTACCATCCCCTTCCAGGTCTTGGGAGGTGCCTAAACATAATCTGAAAAATGGAGATAATAGGCATGTGCAGTGGGAGCAGTTCCACCATACTTCAGCTAGTCTTCATTCCTCTGTCTGAGCTAAAGTCACTGGAAAAAAACAGGCACTTCCACAGTATGATTCACTGGATCTTAGTTATGCACCCACCTCGTGTTTGGAGGCATGAATCACATCTGCAGCATGTGTGTCATTAAAATTTGGGTTGTGCTGAGCAGCCAGGAAAAGGCCAGAGGGAACAGCTCTACCTGATGGAAAATGCTCTGCAAGGCACAGGGTGGGGGACAGAGCCTGACACCAGAGCCTGCCTGACATCCCATGGGAGATCTGCTGGGGTTTCACTCCTGGTTTAGGTGCTGCCTTCAGAGCAAGGGTTCAGCTGTTGGTGCTTCTGCCCAGCCTGAAGCCCTGAGGAGCCCCCAGGCCAGGCTGGCTTGGCCCATTTGTTTCTCTTTCTTCAGACAAATTGTCCCCTCCAGCACGGCAGGAATACCTGCTTCCCTCCCTGTCTGGGTTTTGTAACCCCACAGATCTTGTAAGCAGTCACCACTTAAGAATTTGATCTCGAGGGGAATTCCTTCCAGCACAAATGGAGTTAACTCTGGGAATACCGTTCCCTAAACTGCAAGCTCCTTAAAGGAGAGCTCCGTCTTTCATTTTCTCTCTGTGTTGTGCTCACCTACAGGCCCTAGAGAGTTAATAACCACAATGCAGAGTTACACAGGTGGAAACTTAAAACAAAAGGTCAGATGGGAAACTCAGCTTTCATCCATGGCTGGGGTCACCACTGCAATGCAAAGAGATAATTTCATTTATAGAAGGCTCAGTAATTGTAGAAGGGATATCGCCTGCCCCCTTCCACACTCTCCAAAGAAATTACCTAATAGTTTCCAATTGAGGTGGCTTTAAAAAGAATTTGGGTTTGATTGAGCCATCATCTCAGAATAAGGAAAAGTATTTTACTCTTCAATTGTAATTTTCATTAGTTGCCTAATGCCAGGTGAAATTCACACCATTCACCCAGCACATACTTCTTAAATTTTCACTTCCTTTTGATAATAGAATAGAATATGTAGGTGAAAGTAATGATCTGCTGTACCTCTAACCCAAGATCCAAAAAGAAACTGGATTTGATTTCCAGGCAGGGAAGATGAGTCAGAAGGATCTCTAGGGCTTTGTCTGGGATCACACAACAAGCCAGCAATTGACTTGGGTATAAAATCCAGGTGTCCTGTTTAACTTCCATGTGCCATCCTCTAACCAACACTACCATCCCAATTCCTTCTCTCTACAGCCATATCTGATTTTAGCAATGTTGGGAAAGTGCAATTTTTGTGCAAGGTTCTGAAGAAGAGCAAGCTTTCTTACCTGAAGCTGTCAAATATTAAAATACTGCTTTATTTTCCTTTCATGGCTAAAAAAATGTCTATTCCACCTGTCAGTTCCTGCCACAGAAATGATAACTGACAAGCCTCAATGCTCGTGTCTGCTGTCAAAAGATCTGGTCTCTGAAAAGATGAAAAATGTGGTTTAGAATGGAAAAAAAATTCAGCTATTATGACAAATATAACTGAGGCAGACTTTCTCTCTGAGTCCTCTGATGAATCTTTTTAAATGTTATTTGTTAACTAAAGAGTGTCTTGTTGGTGTACACATTAAAAAGTAGTACTTAGGTCTGACCTGAGGAGGAAGGGGCTGTTTCAGGAACAGCTACAAAGAAGCAATGATGGAGATGCCTTTGAGAACAGGGATGCCTGCAGAAGCCACAGAGATTCCTCCTTTTGTCTCCAGACGGATGACAAGGACCAGGATTCTTTCACACACAGAAACAATTGCTGGGTGCTTGAAGGAAATTCAGTTGAGCCCCAGATACTGTAAACTACAAAACTTTTGTTCCTGCAGAAGAAAAATATGATGGTTACAAGTCCCATATACATCAACATCGAGTTGTTGGGGCTTTTTTTCAAATAATTAGGAAAAAGTTTTCTCTTTTTTGTGGGGTTCCTTGCACAGAATGCCTTGGGAACTTGCTGCAGATCCCAACTGTCAAGTAGCTGCCCTTTTTGTTCGGTCTAAAATATGCCTATATTTTTGTCCTCCCCAATTAGATAATATTTATTTTTCATTCACCTCAGGCCTAGCTGCATCACTTTGACCTCTCTGTGAGGCCTGGGTAAATCCTGGAGATGCTGGGCCACAATTCTTAAGAAGGAAACTTCAAGTTCTTTCCGCTTCAGTTGCCCTTCACATGTCTGAGGCAGTTAAGGCTGCTGCCCCATAGTCTGTGTGGCAGGAGCTGTGTGCTGGCTGTGGCACCCATTGTCTGCATTTTTCCTCTCGTTAGTCTCCTTGACCTTTCATTGTCTTACTCCTGCAGTGTCAGGTCAGACTTAGTGTAGGTCTCCCTTCACTAAGGACCCCTTTCCTTTCGTGGATCACTAAGCAGGACAATTGCTCTATCCATCTTTTCAGGGTCTATTGTCGAGCCCCCCCTGAGCTGAGAAAGGTTTGATTCACTGGGAAACCATTTTGGTCAAAGGGAAACCTGACTATGTGTCCTTTTAGGAACTCTGTCTTAATCACTGACTTTTTTATCTGGGATATGAAGAGGATTCAGGAGATCAAAAGGTTTGGGAGTACATGGGTTTGACCACATTTTTCCTGGAAATAATGGGAAACCTCCACTGAAAAATGAGCTCTGTTACAATGGGCAAACAAGAAGGAAAGCCACATAGTGTTCCCAGAGCATTCTGAATCGTCAGACCTTCAATAGCTTCCATAGAGAAGGGAAAAAGTAAACAGAAAATGTAAATGGAATGTAATAATTAATGGACCTAAAGAAACAGACTCATTTGATTTGGGCATAATCGCTGCCTTTAAAAAAGAGATAAGTCAAAAGGGATCGACACAGCAGATGGAGAAGGCTGAGCACTGGAGGTTCAGCCTGGCTGGGTGTGCAGTGGGTGTGTGTGGGGTTGCTCAGGATTAGCAGCTTGTCTCACCTCCACCAGTGGTTCCACATCCCCATGTAGCTCCCAGGAAAAGCCACAGAGATCCCGCAGGAACATCACAGTGGAACTGTGCTGGGTTTGAAGGGCCTGGCTCTGGCACCAGGCATGCAGCCACAGTCCTGCTGATGCCATGAACATCTCCTCCTGCGTGGAAACCCTGACCATTATTAGCCACATTATATAAGACAATCATGAAACTTCTACGCTTCCAAGGAAGTTCACCAGCAGCAACCATTCCCATCCAGGCAGTTCTTGAAACAGAGATGTAGGTGCCTCTTTATTTTCCAAACATCTAATCATTTATTTTCAAGGACTTACCGAAAAACAGGAAGAATGAAAATGCCTGTTTTCCTGCAGTGTAGCTGGAACCCTTTTACCTACTCATGTGCCAAAATGCTTTTATAAATGAACATTCAGCTCTTCCTTCAAGCAGCCATTACCTCTGCACAGAGTCAGCTCAAGCCTCTTCAACATGCAAAGCTGAAAGTTGCCGTGTAAGACAAAAGAGAGGAAATGGACTGGTCTTGGGAAGGTAGGAGAGCAAAGGGAGGAACTCAGAGAGAAAACCTTGGAGAGCGGGACTCACATTCCTGGTATCAATAAGATGAAAGAAAAAATGTAAGCAGAAGCCAATGACTCAACTTTTCCCTTTGACCCAGGCAAAGTCAATAGGGAGCCAGGTTGTTTGTCTTTCTCCAGGGATCTACTTCTCCCAGCAATTATCAGAGCTTCTCCTTACATTTTTTTCCCCCAAAAATTTTAGCAGGAGTGATTTAGGATTTTGCTTTGGAAAGTACCGCAATTTGAGCTGAAGTTTGTGTTTAAACTTCAGTACATGCTGAGACCTCCACCTGAATAGGAGAAAAAAAAGTCAATTGGATATACTGAGCACCTCTGCACTGGCTTCTGGATGAGGAGCTACTGCTGCCCTAAACAAGGCGATTAAACAGATTGAACATTTCTTCTCCAGTTAAAAAAGAAGAGGAAAAAAATCCTTTCAGAAAGACAGAAAAGTCAAAATAAAAGAAAAAATCTTTTGTGCCATGAGGAGTAAAAAGTGAAAATATCTACATCTGCAGTATTTCAGGGGTACATAAGCATAGAATTCAATGAGATGTGAACTGTTCCTGTCTTCTACAGTGAAATCGCTGAATCTGGCATTTCTTGGTTGAAACACAGACATAATCCTTGTGATATTTACATTAAGTAAGATGAGGAGAATTATTTTTTTCTTTGCTGGCACATATTGCCATGGAAGGAAGGACAATATTTACAGTAACTCTAGTGTCACTTTAATTTGCTGCTGCCATTTGATTTCCCGGGGTCAACCGATCACTTCAGGTCAGCAGTGTCACTTTCTGCCAACATTACCAAATGGAAGTGTCCATGATATTAAATATGCTTGCATTTACATATGAGAGGAAGGGGAAAAGTGATACAAGCATTTCCTGTACTGTAGAAACACCAGAACATTGTTGAGCTGTGACTGGCTCGCTGACAAAGTTCTGCACCACAAATGTCTTTAGTCCCAATCCTTAGTGACACTAAATATCAGTTCTCTATTAATGAGAGATTATCTGTGAGAGATTCTCTCACAAATATAAGCAAGAAAAGAAGTGATTGGTGAAGGAAAACTCAAGTGTTTCTGCTGGTCTGGTGGAATCACTGTAGCTGCAGCTTCAAATTCCCAAAGTCAGAGAGCAATACTGTGAGATACACTCCAGCCATACCAGGGAAGCCCTTGGCAAAATGGAAGTGCATGGTTAAGATTATTTGGAGAACAGTTGAGCTTTACACACACTTTAGGCTTGATCAAGAGAGCTTTGCTGAACAGGTCTAAGGATCTTTTGTATTTACAGAAGTTTGGTCCAAGAACATCCTGCAGGAAGTACCTTTAAATGAGAATGAGGAATTGTTTTCCATTTCCCTGGTGACTGCACCTCTTTGCCTGTGGAAGAAGCAAGTTGTCCCAGGTATCCTCACAGCTCTTTCCTTGATGAGTGAACTTGGGTAAAATTTGTTATGGCCCCCAGGAGAAATCAACTTCCCTAATTAGACTGAGAATTTAACTTTGCACAGCTAAGTAATTTGGAGAGTTTCATGCTGCCTTCTCTGCTAGCAGACTGGTGGAGGCAGAACCTCCAACAAAATCATGGCAAAAGGAGGAGGGTTACCTTTTCCATTTGCATGGTTGGATCAGGAGGAGGATGATTTACTCTCCCCATTCTAAACTCCTATTGAAATGAACAATCCTGTTCCTCACAAAGAAACTGCTGCACATTTAACTGGGATGGCAGTATGGTCACTTGCATACCTGAAGACATAAGGTTTGTAATATGATTGAGCTAATTGCTTCCAGAGGGAAAGAAACAGAAAGAAGCTATAAAAAGGTACCCAATATTTGAAAATCAGAATTCCCCCCTCCAACCCCCCCAACTAATTACGTTTGCAGAACCTTAAATGTCAGGTGGAACATAATTTATTAACTATTTTTCTTGTCATCATGTGCATTTTTTGTCTTTTGTTAAATCTTTTATCCACCATTGGCTCATGCTAATGGCTCCAGTGGTAAAATACACTACAGACAGGTGGGCAAAAAGAATGTGCATTTTGACTAATCAGTTTCATTTACCAGCTAACTACTGATGTTTCATTCAACCTTGCAATTTTCTAATCTTGAGGCACCAAGTAAGTGCAAGGCTGTATTAACTCCTCTTTTGTAATAGCAGGGCCAGTAGCTGGTTAAAGTCACAGGAAAGATTCCCATTAACTTTAGTGGTCTGTGAATCAAGCTCTTGATATATATAGAAGGCCCCTGAAAACAGAGTTTTGTTTTTTAATGTATTGTCTCATGTGTTGAATAGCATGGCTTGCTGCCCAGTGTTATGGCAGTTCACAATGACTATTCTTCCCACCCATTCTCCTTCTCCTCCTTCCATTAATCAGTGATGGGTCAAATTCAAATGTTTTGGAAGTTCTGTCTGGTTTTGATGTGACGGTACATAAAAATATCTACAAAGTGGCTATTAGGGTACTTGGTGTGGCTGCATTTGTCCTGGGGAGACCTCCCCCTCCTCTCTGAGGGCTGCAGCACATTTTGTGGGAAGGCTGGCAGCTCTACAAGGTCTTCTTTGAGGCGGGCTCCACTGCCTCTGCCCCAGTGGTACATCCATCATTTTTGGTTTTCCTTTCCAAAATGCTTTTCACAAAAGTCACTTCCTTGTTTCACATTACTCCATGCTTTGTGAATTCAGACTGAGACATGCTGTGAAACAGATCCGTATCTGGTGTAAATCAGCATCATCCTGCTGCTCTCAGTGGAGCTGCAAAATTCTGTACCCATGGAGCATCTTGCCCATGAACTTTCTGCTCAGAGAGGCAGTTTTGGTGCAGTGAAAAAGGGCTCATGTGTTTTGGGAAGAGATGTTGGCAGGAACACCAAATTGAAAATTCTCACCTAAACCATAAGGTGTTGAACCTCTACAGATTTTGACACCTCTGTTCTGTCTAGAGAGATGATTTTTCTCTCTGACAACCCTCATGTTGTCCATTTCTGGGTACTAGAAATTGGTGCAGAGCAAAAAAGAAAAAAAAAAAAAAAGAAAGAAAAAAAAAGGACTGGGCTGATGAGAACTCAATTAGTATCATAAAATAACCCTGTATAAAAAGATCTTTTGCACTCCTATTTCCTTATATAACTCATCACCCCCAAGCACCTTTTTAAAAAATTCCTCAAAGTTTATTCCAGGATGCATTTTGGTTAGGTTTACAGTATTTGCCACTTGTTGACCAAAAGTGACAGAAAGGATTTCAGTGTGCTGCTCTTACCATGGTGACACGGCCTTTAATTTAGAGTAAGTGATTATACACGTTTGACTGTCAAATCACTGCATGCAGCTTTTGTGGTCGGGGGCTTGTTTTATCAAAGAATTCTGCTGAATCTCTTCCAAACCAGAACTCCCATGTGTATAATTATATTGTATTTTCATTATATAAACTTTATTTTTAAGACTGAAAACATATGAAATGATTATGGGAATGCGCGTTCTACACAACACCACCACGTCCTTGTGGGAAGAGAGGTTTGTAACACAAACCAAATGTTGCCATTAATATACAGGTACAAGATACATCCTTGTGACTCAGGAAACTAAGGATGGGATAGAGAAAATAGGGACAATTGAGCTTCAGATTGAAAGAAAACCCTTATTTCACGTTAAACAGCACTTGATACTTTCTGGAAATGGATCTTAAGGATTCCTAGCCTGCAGTTGAAGAGCACTTGTGTAGCAAATTAGGGTTCTTCCAAAATACCTTTCAAACCGATCCTTAAAAAAATTGCATTCTTTCGTTAATGTATTTGATTGGTGCAAACAGTTCTCTGTTAGAGACCTATTTTTTTCCTGGGACAGCTACTTTGGTGTTTTGCCCAAAAACTGTACATTTGCAGTTATGTCTTTAGTTTAATTTCAATGTCTTATGTCACAACCCAATGAGGACCTCATTGCAGCTTGAACAGGTACCACAGAGACTTTTAAGAGATCTCCAACAGAATGTTGTTTAAGGCAGGATCCAAAATTATATCCAGCAGCAAGGTCTGGCTGGGAGGGATAAACTGGGTGAATTCTGGGTAAGTTGCCATCACCTTCATGTCTGCAGTCCATACTCATTCATATGGATTCATATATTTTATTTTATTTTATTTTATTTTATTTTATTTTATTTTATTTTATTTTATTTTATTTTATTTTATTTTAT
>VZUI01086781.1:0-24441 GCA_013401135.1 Cettia cetti
TTGAAAGAACAAAATCACCCCCTCCCAAAAAAAAAAAAAAAAAAAAAACAAACAAAAAAAACCCTAAAATGAAAACAAAACAAAAAACCAAAACCAGCAACAAAAAAAATAAAAAAACCCACATCAAACCTTCTGGAAATGTTCTTGTTTGGATAATATAGAAAAGACAAGAACTAGGGAAAATGGATATTCATCTCTATTGTCCTGTTAGTTAAAAAAGCAAGCACAAAATCCAGGGAAGGACTGTACTGCTGACGTATTAAGAGGAAGTGAAAAACAAAGCTACAAATGTACATTTAATAACCACCTAAACACGTGGAGAACACATAAAACATTGGATAAATGGTATAATATGTGTTATAAAGATACTATACTGTATCTGGCAAATACTGAACTAAACCCTGCTAGATGGTCTAGCAGGGTTTAGTTCAGCGCTGAAGACACTGGAGATGTGAGTGGTATTTGAGTCCCTCATACCTGAACAGATGTGTGTGGGAACTGCTTCTTGGGAAATAACTAGTCTGCCAAACTCTAAATTTGCATGGGAAATTAAAACACTGCTCAGGCACAAGATTATTTTTGTGGGAAATGAGAGAAAGAAGGAAACTGCTCAGATTAGCCTTCTGGTTTGGACATGTAACTGAGACAGATTGAGGACCAAATCCTTCAGCTAGGCACCACAACAGCTAGTTCTGATCTTCTACACGCTTAGTATTCAGGTCATCCACATCCAGGGCAAATGCTGTAGATTATGAAGCAAGAACAGTCCTGGGACAGGATAAAAAGAACATTAGAGACTTTGATGGATAAACCCACCTCATCCTGGACAGCCTTATACATCACCATACACAGATGCAGATTTATTGAAGGTCAAGGAGAAATTTGTATTGAAAACTCCACATAAGAACAGCATGGCATTGGAGTGACCTAGTTTAGTTTTCCTCAAACAGGGTCCTTGTTTATGCACAACAAAACCTCTGCAAAAAAGCCAAGAAACAAGAGATGTGAAGCAAAACACCTATATAGATTCAATCAGTGCTGTTTCCATTCGATTTTATGCTTCCTGTGATTCTTGATACATACCTGTTGTCTGTCAGGAGGTTTGCATGTGAGGTTTCCAAAGCTGCTAGTTCTCACTTTGGCATCAGTGGGGTTAAGGTCAAAACAAGCCTGGCACAAACAAAATAGTGATGGGGGAAAAAAACCCAGCTTTTCTTTTAAACACAGTAAGTACAGACTGCCATTCAGGAGTCATCAAAAGTGGTTTAGATGGTTGCTCAGTTAAGTGACCAGCAGACAAACATTGTGTGAGCTAGACTTACCACCCAGGAAGCCTCTGAGCCATAGGGAACGTGACATACTGAATGCTGTAGTTGCTCTTCCATACAGTCAGAAAATGTTGGCTGAAAACAGCTCTTCTGCCATTAGATATTTAGACAGAAGCACACATGGAGAAAGTATTGCTTATGTGAGCTCCAGAAAAAAACATCTCTGTACTCAAATTCAGCAAATGACCTTGCAAATTTCTTAAAATTTGTTTTTTGTTCTTGCCTTAGCCCTTCTTGCATGCAGCATTTTTCAGCTCCCATCACCTTCATCTTTTATCCAGGAAGGAAAATGTCATTCTAAACCATTTGAACTCTAAGTAGCTGCCAATGTTGCTGGTTTCAAAAAGTATAATAATTTTCATTATGTTTAAGTGGAACTACTTCCACTTAAAAGAGAAAGCAATGGGCCATCTCTCAATGGGCACCTGGCTCATCTGGGTTGTAGCACCTGCACTTCAGGTTTATAACTCACAGGGAGAGGGAAGTTTACTTTTCAGGAGTGGAGAGGACATGCTTTCAGTACAATAACTGCTAGGGCTCTACCAAGCCCAGTGTGATGGTCAGGCTCCTTGCTGGGTTTCCTTGCTTAGCCAGGGTTTCCCAGCTGAGGGACTCACAATGCACTATTGGAGATACCACTCTATCCTGTTTAAATGCTGTGGAAGGAGCAGAAGCTTCAAATAATCACTCTCATTTGAAAAAAAAACAAATTTCCAAAACCCAAATATGTTCTTTCACCTTAAACCTGGTTATTTGATGATCTTCTGCCTCAAACAACTTCTGCAGATTGAAAGTCATGATTCAATGGCTTTTTTATCAGCAGTCTTATTTTTGGAACTTAATTTTCTGGAATAGTTACCCTTCAAGAAGTTTTGAGTGAATCCTAGTGACTGAGTATCTGCAGATTTTCTTTATTACACCAATCCTTCATCATGTCAAATCTTACCTAGAAACTGAAGCTGTTCAAAGGATCACATATTCTTTTTTGTTGTTTGGTTTGGTTTTTATAAGAAGTCTTTTTGCCTTTCCCACTGTGCCATGTTTTTGTGAACTCATGCCAGCAATAAAGCGGCAGTGCATCAGGTGGATCCCTCTTGCCTGATCATCTCATCCCCAGCTGCTGTGGTTGTGACTCTGATGGCACACCGCTCCATTTTCTGGGGCTGCTCTGTTTACAGCTTTGTCAGTTTTTCGTAACAAAGAGTCCCC
Source organism: Cettia cetti (assembly GCA_013401135.1). Classification (NCBI taxonomy): domain Eukaryota; kingdom Metazoa; phylum Chordata; class Aves; order Passeriformes; family Sylviidae; genus Cettia; species Cettia cetti. The sequence continues at coordinate 2,538 of VZUI01086781.1, forward strand.
AGTCACACAGATCTTCCTCTTTCTGATGGTGTGTATCTTTAGTCCTTTCCCTTCTGTTCTGCCTTCTGTCTGCAGATCTTTTTCCCTTCTGCTCCTGTCATCTCACACAGCCTTCTGCACACTGGCCTCATTTTCCCTCAGACTCCTCTGTTTCTACTCTTCCTTGTATTTTGGGCTTGGCCTTGTCTTTGGTGGGAGATTTATTTATTTGTTTGTTTGCTTGTTTGTTAGCATGTTCTTCTCTTCTTCCTTTCCATTGTAATATTTTCTCTGAATCTTCAACAAATCTTTTTGTCAGATGTTCCTTTCTCTTTTTTTTTTTCCTTATCACAGCATTTCCCTCACTTCCCACCAAGGAACCTGCCTCCCACAGAAAAGTTCCAACTTGTCGTAGCACTCTCAGAGTTATGATTTAGATAGCCCAGGCACTGTATTTATTTAAAGTACATTTCAATTAATTCCCTTTAACAGTTGTTGAGCTAGGATTAATCATTAGTAACCTGTATACCTCTGTTAAATATACAGCAACATGCATTAGAATATTTAGATTTCTGGTGTCCTGGTGTCTCAGGACAATACTGCCTTACAGACTGAAGCATTCTTGCACACTGCTACAAGATTACACCATCAAGCTTTTTTTGGAGATGAGAATTTTCATGCCTCAGTACTGAGCTTCGTTTCATAATGGGCCAAAACTTCCTAGCTTTATTCTCTTGGTACCTGCATGTCAGTGTTTGCAGGAGGAGCACTTTACATTTCAACACAAATCCAAATGCAATTTAACACTTTGCATTCCAGAAAAACAGTTTAATATTTGGCATGATGTGCATCAATAAACTCTAAAAGTAACATGAACTTTCTCCACTTTCCCTTTCTATCTTGCAATGCTGAAATTGTATTCTCTGTTTCTAAGGAAAAATCACAGCAGAAAATTTTTCCAAATATCCATAGTTTTGGTGCTGCATTTTGCCTAAAATTAGTGAAAATATAATTATGCCAATTCAAAACCATAAACCCTAAAATATTTCTCTATTTTATTTTGAAAATAACTATCTAGTTTCATGCAGAATCACTTCAATGCTACTGTCTTTTAGAGAAAACATTTTTTTTTAGAATAAGAAAATAGATCCAAAGTCCATCATGAGCAAATCTAATTTTGAACAAGATCCCCAAGACAATTCTACAGCGCAGCAGTAGAAAAAGGGAAAAATCCTCTTCAGCAAGAAAGGAGACATCCTTGACTGCTGTTTCTCTCCAGAAACTTGGGAACACCTGAGCATGCATAGGTCCCTTTTCCTTCAGGCCTCTTTATGAAATCAGAGACATCTGTAAGGAAACAGCTCCTTCTCCAGCTTCTCAGCCAGACTGTGCCCCTTCATCTGCCTGCTCTGCTTCTTTTCTGCCGACTTCATCAAGTTAGATGAGGTACCCTCAGGCATCTGATACCCCTGTGTTGCCTAAGTGGCTTTCTCAGAGATACATGGCAAAGCTGTCACTGATAACAGAGGCATCTAATGCATGAACAACTCATGGTGCAGTTTCCTAATTTTTCAGAGTTTCAATTATGCCTAATCAGCCATCACAGGAGCCTTACTCTTGGGAGAATACACTCCTGGCAACTTGGAAACCAAACCCCTTAAAAATCAGCTTCAACCAAGCCTGTGCTGTCCAGTTATTTTGTCCTTTGGCGAAAAGAAAAAGAAACAGAACAATGTATGGAGGGGATTTCAGGTAAGGAACAGCTCTTAGGATAGATTAAGTAGGGCCAAGGAACACACAGAGGCTTAATAGGGTCAGTCCTGAGAGCTGTTGGATGAGGATAGCATGGGAAGAGGTTGGTTTGCACCTAGATGAAAGATAAGGGAAAGATGGAGATAGACTTGATTATGAATGGAACCAATTTAAAAATGGAAATCAAATACAGAACTCAGTAAAATATATCTCAACTTTATTTCCTTGAACTTAATATTAAGCAATGTGACAGATTCTTATCAGCTTCATAAATCTGTCTTGTGGAATTCACACTAGTACTTATAATGCAATTGCTATTTCAGAGTGATCTTGTATTTTCCTCCCTAACCAAAGCAATCCTCAGTAACAACCTATCCATAATAAAATATCAAGTCTCTATTTTCTTTTCTAAATAACAAACCAGGTTATTGTTCCTATTCTGCATAATAGATCAGCTTCTTCATAGAAACAGATCAAAAATGCTACTTATCTAGGGCTTCTTTTACATTTCTTTGTACCTTTTGCAAAACTAAAACATGTAGTGGAGTCAACAGACCATGTAGAGAATACTGGCACAGTTCTTCACCAGAGGAGAGTAATGGTGCTCATGCCGCATAGTTCATATACACCAAAACAAACAACATGGATTTCAATGGTAGATTCAGTAACCTCTTTAATATCATCCATAACATGATCATCCCATATAAGAATTAAAATGTTCTAATGGCATGGGAACTTCCAAAGAAGGTTAACTTTGGAAGAGATTCTCCCTACACAGAGGTGAGACATGAATCCCTGTAAGTCTGATGAGTCCTGTAGATATTCTGCTACAATCTTTATTAATTATGCACTTAAAAAATGACATCTGCAGCAATTCAATTTCAGTTAAAATGGGGTAGGTAGTTTCAAGATGACGAAAAATCAGAGTTGACTGTACATCTACTTGACTTTACTCTTCTGTGATTCTGATTCAGACCTGTGGCTAAAAAAATAATCAGACTTTGTCTTGCTTTCCACGTAGAAAAAAACTATGTCAGAATTTTAAGCTCACTTACTGAGCACTGACAGTTTCATCACTTTGTGTGTACTCTAGAAACGAGCAGTTTCTCAAGAATGAGGAATCTGTTGTTGGATGGAAGCAAAAAAAGTTACTTGTCCTGAACCAAAACAATGATAAAATATTTAGAAAGTAGGTCCTAAAAGATTTAGAAAGAAAGTCCTGTTCTTCTCAGCAACAACATTGGCTAAAAGAACTAACCCAGTTCCTTTCATTTTTCTATGGTTATCTGATGGTGCAGGGGGTGAACTCTTCAAAGAAGACCTCACAGAGAAAACAATTGGAGTTCATACATAAATGAAAGAGGGAAATTCTCTTCATATAAGAGAGTTCTGCAAGAGTGACATTAACAAATCTAACTTCATTTGGTATCAGGTATGTATCATAACAGCAATTTAGAAGACTGAATGATATATTTTACTGATTTTTTTTAGTTACCCCTGAAGATTCAAGTAGCAGTGATGTAGCTTTTATTTATTTTCATGTCTAATGACAGTAAATTCAAGATTTATTTTAACAACAAAAACCTGTTAAAAAGCAACAAGAAAAGAGAGTAATTACTTTTGGAAGACATGTTAGAGTTCAGGACGTATCCATGGAGAATAGAAAGATTTTTTAAAATGCAGAATTATGGTAATTGTGGTGCAGAATTATGGTAATTATTACCTGGTGTGTGTTGTGCATGGTGAGTTATCAATGCTTAAAAATGTGGATTGCCTGGAGCAGCCCTCATGACGAGAGTAAAAACTAATCATGAAGGTACTGGTATAAATCACAGGAGAGACATACATACCATCTCAAGAGTCTGAAAAATTGTGAGATACACTTCTTTATCATTCTTTCAAAAAAACCAGACATTTTCTACAATGACAGCTTTCTAAACAGGATACTGCAATGTTCACTTCCAGCTAAGTTCAGTGAGATCAGCCCAGCTTTACAAGAATCTCCCTTGGATTGTAAAGGAAGAATTGGTGAGACCAGAGACTGTTCTGTTCCACTGCACCCCCATTAACCCTCCCCTGAAGAGACAAGTGCATACTGCAGGCAACACTAGATCTCCAGCTCCAGCTGTGCCCTCACCTGGGCAGTCATGACCCTATGTCAATCTGAAAACCACATGACTGTGTTATCAGATCAGGACAGAACTAATTTATTTTTTCACTCAGTAGAATTTATTATCTTTGAAAACAGAGTTCTGCAAATTTTGCTTTTCCAGGAGTGCAACAGTGCAAGCTTGTGCTTGTGTCTCTGGTCACATACAAATATGTAAGACATGGCTACATTTCACACTGGTCACCTAAGGACAGAGCACTTCTGGCCACAAAGGTATGAGTCCAAGTTTGCTAGAAGTTTACAATTCGTTTTTCTCTGTTCTAGGCATTGCATCCTTTGGTTTATTCCAATTGCACTATTGCAGTTGCTCCAAAACTTGCTGTTTGATTTTATCTTTTGTCTTTTTCAGAAAGGAAAACTGTCACAGAAATCTTCATTTTTTGCTTCAACAGACTGCCCTCTACTTTTTGCACAAGGTTTTTTCTAATATTTAAAATTACATCACACATTCAACGTAGATGAAGAAAGAGTTTCCCTGCCCTCTGAGGTACTCTCTTTGGTCATCTTGGAAATATTTTCTTCCAAACCAGGAAGAGATTCCTCAGTCTTTTACATTAGGTTCTTCAGACCTATCAAAGCATTCTGTTGTGATGTTAACCACTGTCACACAGAGTACTGAATACCAGAGAGAAGTCTTCTACCATCATGTATTCTATTGATATTGTGATCCTACTACAAGCTGGTTTTAATTTTCTGTAAAACATACTCCTGTACTGATTTGTTTCAGGAATTTCTCTCAAGATTTTCTCAGTAGCATGTATTTACAGAGGGAAAAATATTTTTCATTTCTTTTCATTGATTTATGTGCGTTTACAATCTGCTGCAAGCAGTAACTGGATAAACAGCATGTTTTTGAACTCTCTGTGCTCTTTTAGTTTCCTGTACCAACATTAGCTAAATGCTTTGTGGGACTTCTGAACCTGATTCATCTCATCTACAAGGGGGGAATACTGCAAAGGAACTTGTTACAGCTCTACAGACTGAATTCTTCAGCTCTGAAACTGCTCTCTGGACAATTGGCCATCTGCCAGCAGAGAATAGACAGAATATTTTTAGAAGTAAGGTACATCTGTCAACTTATTGTGCCCTGCAGTGGAGAAGCATCCAGCTACTGTTCATACAGAGCACCATACAAGAACATAAGAGAGAATGCACCTTTCATTTTCAATTGACTGATGCAAATTGTACAAACACATGCATAAAAGTATCTTAAGCTATATATTCATTTTGCACATGAATGTATGGCAGAAAATAAAAATATGCTGAGATGCTTGCGTATACTCTGAAGGTAAGGCGGAGAAAAGGGACTAATTAAGACTATCCACAAATCCTCTAAATTATTCTCTTCTTTTTTCTCCTCTCCTCTTCTCTTCTCCACTCTCTTATCCTCTTCTCCTTTCCCATCTACTACAGCATTTTGGAACATCTTAAGCCACCAACAGTGCATTAAGAAAAACTCTCAAAAATGCATTTTGAAGTTTTAAAAAGAACACTGTTATGAAAATTCATTTCCATGAGAGATTCCTCTGTGAGAGTCTCCAGTTCCCAGGGGGTAAGTCCTCAGGGATTTCTCTTCTGTATTTCTTGCACAAGTTCTCTCTCTAGTTGTTCTGAGCACTGGTGTTTGCTATTGTATGAAACAGTTTTTTGGACAATAGGAAACTTGTTCTCAGAAATCTTTTCTAAACAGCTTCTCTCTTAGTGTTCTATAGTGTCCCCCTTCATCTTTGTTTTGTTTCCCTGTAGATTTGCTTCTGAAATCCTGTAAATATCAGATATACAAGTAATTTCCATGCTCCTACATAAGCAGAAAGTCCTAAATGTCATTCTTCTGTTTTCAAGAATCTAAAATTCTGCAGAAGACAAATAAAATATTAAATAAATAAATAAAAATATGAAAGATCATAGGTTAAATCAATACTCATATTTCCACATGCAAAGGGAAAATAAATCTGCAAAGTCTCCTACAGTCACCTACATGATATCTATGGAAATAGATATAATCAGAAAAAAACAAGCAAAACTTGTAATTTTTCATTTTGTAGAAACATATTAATGATATAAATTCTATTGATCTAATAGATATAAATGTGAAGGTTCTTTGCAAAGAGAAAATATTTCAGGACATTTTTTCTCTTTTCTGCTCTTATCATGAGTGCCATAAATATAGTCCACCTTTAGTTAGAGAAAAACACAAGCAAACAGGCCTTCCAATGGAATGCTAATTTCCACAAGAAAATGACATTTGTAATTTAAATATAAGCTTTTCACATGTGGCTTATTAACTGTGTTTTAATCTGCATTAGACTGCTTAAAATATCCAATTTCCTTTTTTCCTCCTGTGAGTCTACAGATTTTTCTTTAGCCATTAGCAACAGTCATAACAATTAGCAACATCACTTCCAGCACAGTCATTTCAGGCTTAAGAGTGTAGGCTTCATGTTTAATGAATCCAAACATAACTAGGAAGGCATGAAATAGAAAATATAATAATCACAGAGGAATTGCAGCTTTCACGTAAGAGAAGTCCGCAGTAAATCTTACATCTCCAGTTCCTGGACCACTCAAACTCTACTAGACCCATAACTTTGAGGGAAACTAGCATGTATTTTTCTGCACTTTGGTTTAACCCTGGGAGAAGTAGAAAATTTCTCAGTGACCTTCACCTTGATTTACTGTCATCCGCTGCTTCCAGTTGTTCTGTAACAACACTCTAACAGGACACCATGACAGCTGTTTGCTGGTTTAACCAAGTCCATCCTCCTGTGTACACATGTTCATAGGGTAAAAGTTACAGGAATAAAAGCTCAGTAAGTTATCACATACAGATCACAGTAATGCAGGTTCTAGTAGCTTGCATGATTTGTCCCTTGTGTGAACCTTTGACCTCTGATCAGAGGTGGTCTGGTGCTGTGGCTGGCAGAAGTTATTAAAAGGGGTCTCTGTAACTTGAACCTTCAACTAAATATTCACTTCACAGTGAAAGTTCTACAACAAGACAAATCTCACAAAACTACATTTTATTAAATGGTAAGAGCCTGTTTCATTGGCCTGTTGGACATAAATAGTACAGCATAATAAAGGAATTACAGCATGCATATGGAGTATTCTGTACAGTGTTCACAAGGATGTCAATAGAGCAAATCTGTACACTGTCAGAAGGATCAGTCACATATATGGTGCACCTAGAGACACAAAGAAAATAAATCTCTTTAAAATAATTCAAATTCCAAGTAGATTCCTAACTACTTCTTCTGAGGAGCTTTTCCATGTGCTGTTCTCCAAGACTTACCCTGCCTGTAATTTTTTTAAAAATATCTTTACAGATATCATCAAAGTCTGTGGTAATATTTAAGACTTTCCTTTGAAAATGCTATTATCAAATATAAAGATTGATTTTCTTTCTTTTGTCAAGTTTCTTACGGTATTTTAGATCTGTAACTAAACCAGTACCCACAAGTGACTCTTTCTTGGCTATATGATACCTTATCAATCTGTTGCAACCACTGCCATGCCAGCAGGGACCAGCCATTATGTGATACATGCAACCAAAGCTTTTTGTTACAATAGTTACCACGTGTCCATAAATGGCAATTTTATATTTTAAGAAAATGTTATTTCATTTTATAAGCCAAATCAGTTATTTACAGGACATGTTTTTCTTCTCTGTATTCCTAGAACTTCGTAGCGTAAGCTCAGTCCCCATGGCAGTGTTTGAAGCAGTACAACTAGGCTGAGATCTACAGATTTAGATGTCTAAGTCTAAATTCATAATTGGATATAATGAATGAGACCTTGCCCCCTACTACCATCATATAGGGCTCTTTGTACTAGCCTGGTTTAAAGAAGGTTCACCACTTCCCTGTATCAGATTTTTAACCCAAGTCTCTACATACAGATAGAGGGGGTTTGAACTAGCTGATCTCTAAGGTCTCCTCCAGCCCAAGTCATTAGATGATTCTATGACTTCCCATCTTTCTGTAAATAAGAATCTTTTTCTAGCACTGCTGACTTTGAGCCATTAAATTTTTTCCTTTAAATAAGATTTTTTTTAATTTGAAGTTTATGAAATTCTCAGTAGTTATGTTCTCACATTGGACTTCAGTAAGAGTATTGGAGAAACAAATAGGAAAATCAGACTATGAGTAAAGAGTCTTCCAACAAGGTTTTCCATTAACTCCTGTGCTCAGAACAGTAACAGTTTTGGAAGCAAAAGGCAACAACTCCAGGGTTCATTCCACAAGTTAGTAAGGGTTCAAAACCACCATCAGAATGACTTTTTGAATTCCATTAAAATTAGAAGCGTGACTCAAGTTTGCATACAGAAAATGACCATGCTGTTTTTTAAGGTATAAAATAGGGAGCTAGAGCTAATGAGAGTGAAAATGGCATTCTTTTAACAAGCTGATTATTTAATACAAAGCTTCCTCTGGGGAAATAGCAAGGCCAAGCCAACATTATGCAAACTTAGCCAGGGTTTAATGTAATCTCATTTGGGGGAGCAGCTTTTTTGAGTAGTTATTTTGGGGCTTTTTAAATCTGTAAGACAGCTGTATCAAAACTCAGACTACAAATGCCTATTGAAATTTACTATTTTTGACCCCCTGAGATTTCTGTGTTTCCATCAATGCCCATAAACTCTCACTTACTCTCATCTCTCAGATACACTTTTCACATAAAATCTGTACTGATAAATGAGAAAGGGGACATGAGGTCCCTGAGAAGCATCTGGGGAAATGAGGAGAGGTATGAGAATAAGATATTTCAGTGTTTGTCACATGATCATTTGTGCTGTTTTTGAAGGCCTCTCCCTTCCAAACAAGAAGCAAAGCCAATGTAAGTTGAAGCTATGCAATCCTGCAACCCATAAACTGAGCATCCTTCGGTGTTCTTATTTATGAAATAGTTTAAGATCTTTCCAAAGCAATAAACCATCACAGGCCTAGAGATGCTTTTACCTGATAATTTGGGCATAAGTAATAATGAGATCCAATTATGGTAAAATTTCTAATTGCTATAAATGCTGAGCAGGTGGCCACAGATATCACACACTGACTCCCAATTTGAAAATATTTAAGGTGTTTTCTTAGCAAAATCCTAAGCTTTCTCCTCAGTTACTACTTAAAAGACAAACCCCATTGAAGGAAGTATTATAAAATTTGGCACAAATAGTGTAAAAACAATAGATTTTTGTCAAAATTTGACCCTTATGCTGATGCTGGTTATGATGATGTTGTCAAATATAAACATTTTTTCTGTCCAGAAAGCTTAAGAGACAATAAATTCAATACATGAGGATAGATTATCCTAATGTCAGTGGGAGGGAAATAAACTAACATTTTATTTTCAGTACTGCACATACCTGTGTGCACACATGCACAAATACACGCAGAGCAAGCAGAGCCTTTACCTTGCTAGCTCTGCTTTGTGTCAGTCTGGCATAACAAAGTAGACTGATGCATAACCAAAAAAAGAACACCAGTAGATGAACACAATTTCCAGGGAAAATTGGACTGAAATAATCATCAGCAGAGGGGTCTGGCTGAGGAAAAGAGGATATTTAGGCTTTGTGTGGCTACTGTCTTATAAAGTATCCAAAAGAACACGTATTTCTGTTGAAACATAATTTAGATAAACACTGCTTTCATCCTCCTGCCACAGTCTGGCTGGCTGTGTGCATCACTGAGGATGGAGCCCTGGTGATCCAGCTCTTTGGAGGGGAGATGCTGTGTGCCAATGTTTGAAATGGTAGCCAATGCTAAGAGCAGTTTGATGGTGGGTTCTCTAAACATCGGGCAGACACAGGATGTTTATGATCTTCTTCCTAGTCTGTTTCTGAAACAAATGTGTGCATCAGCTACCACAGAGTACTGAAGCACAAACATTATAGATGACTTATGTCTCATAAGTCAGATGAAATTCTTTTTCCATAAATGAAAGCTACAAATATTTTTTTTCTGAATCTGAAGATATTATTTCCTAGGGTTGAGACTCTGATCCACGAACTTGTTGACCATCCTGGCAACCTGGGGGGCACTTTCACTACTTCTGTGTGCAACATGGAGCTCAATGTAATTTGTAATCACTGAAAACAGAGCTTTTAGTCCTCGTTCTCAATGCTATGATGGAACTGCTGATCATTAATTAAAAATTACTGAAAACATTATTTCTAAAATATCAGCTGAAAAGCTGATGTCACTTGCCAAGCAAACCACAAGTTGTCTTCTGTTTCATAGAGCAAATAGTAAATCACTCTGAGAATGTCAAGCAAGTCATCTGTACTGACCATTGACATAGGCTGTGTTAGTCTGAACAAAATTAATCAAAGGAAAAACAGCCACTTACATGGCAGAAACAATGGACCTGATGTTACAAGTGAGGTAGAAGAACAGAACTCAAGTTAGAATCCATAGTTACAATTGTGATGTAGCTGGATACCAAGACTGCCCCTGTGTGTGCACTCGGTGCACTAAATTCACCAAGCTCCTGGTGTCCTGGAACTCCTCATGATTTTCCTGCATAGACAAGACACTCAACTGGCTTGAGACAACAAGCTGCTCTGAGACAATGTGAGAGATCCAGCTCATCATCCCCGTCACCACAAAGGATCTAACTCAATCTAACTCTTGCAGGAGGTCTTTAGGTGGGGATATCAGACAGTCTTGAAGATTCTCCCCAGACTGGTCCTGCAGTCACAAAACCAATTTTGTAATTAAAATAACATAGGTGCAGAATCTGACCCTTTCAGTGGTTCCTGTTGCAGAATTGACTTTGATAAGATAATTGTAAATAGTCAGTTGAAATTGTTTCTGCAAATGCAAGAACAGTTTTGTAGATGGGAGTTGGAGATAATTTCATTCTGTGATTGTGTGACAGTCTCTAGAAATGGGTGGTACATGTGCTGGAGTGATCAGCAGGACCACAGCCCACCTGAGTTCTGCTTTGGACTGAGCAGAACAACACTTTGGGTAATCTCATCTACAACCCTTACAAGAGATTCAAACTGCTACCCAAACAGCAGTGACCTTTGTTTTCCCATGCAACTGGTATTTCATGAGACGATCCCAATAAAACATAGCTTTTAACAAACACTCTGCTGGTGTGTGTCTGTGCAACATCAGTTTTGGTGTAACCTAGACAAGGTGCAGTAGATGATAATATTCCCAAGGAGACAAATAGGATGAAGGAACAAATTGGCTCAAGTAGGATAGGAAGCATGGGAGGTAGAAACCCTACTTCTGACAAGTAACAATACAAGGACTATCATTTGAGCAATAAATGCAAAAGTATCAGTTCTCTTTTTTTTTTTCTCTACTCACTTGATTTTTTCATAGCATATGTAGATTCTATAGGAGAGAAATTTACCATTTTAGAGATGACATTTAAAATCTTGGCCAAACCTTAAATCTTGAGATTAATACCCCCTCCCCCCATCAGCTCTATTGCCATCTATTAGTCTCTTTTGATAATTGCCTATTATTTTTTGTTAGAAATTAACTTCAGCAAAAACAAGGTGCAAAATGTATTAAGACTTCTTTTGGGTCTTTAGAGATGGAAAAAAATAACTGACTGATATGGTCAGTTCTTTGAAAGGTTGCAAAAAGCGTCAGGGTAAGGATCAAGCAAGCCTTGCCCTTTCAGGTTTAAATTATTCTCTATTATTTTTGGTGGATGATTTCTTTCTTGCCCAAACAACCACTAAACAAAGACTTTTGTGCTGTTATGCAAGGGAACCAACTTCTGATCTCCTCCTGTACATGCTTTCATAGATGAGCTTTCCAACTCTGCAGGAATGCTGTCACTTTGTTCTGTGATAAAGGACAAAAATCTTCACTGATGTTTTTTGTCCTAATTTGGCTAGGATGCAGTAATTCTGTTGTAACCACTATAAGGTAGCTAATCTGTTCCTAAATTTTGGTCATATAAATCTGTGGCTGCTAATCTCCTAAGAAAGACATTTCTTTCAATTCTCATACCAGTGAGTAGTCTCTAGATCATTAGAGCAAGCTCACACTAGTTTTACAAAAGTTATTTATCTGTTAAACCATGTCAAATCTTAAGCATCAGCGTATGGAAGCTTTTTAAGGGGAAAAGCTGCAACAAGATTTTGCTGGAAGGTGCAACGGGTCTTTAGCTTCTTTGAAATATTCAGGTTTAATTGTCGTTGAATCCTTAAGCAATGTCTCCTCCACACAGAGAAGATGCAGAACTTCTGATACTCTCTGCCACATTTTCTGTTCTCACATATCACTGTAACCACTATGAACCTAAATGATTTAATGTCATAAATAATCCTTTGCCCAACAGAGAGAACTGCTTTTGACTAAAAAGGAAAATCTGACTAAATACATTGACAAATGAAGAGGGAACCACGGAGGTTTTGTTGTAAATATTTTGTACTGGCAAATATCTATGCGTATATATATATGATATGTGCATATACTTATGCACACAGAAGATAGATCTATACCCTTTTTGAACTTTGGCAACATATTTGTTCATCCCTAATTGTGGATTCTCTTCTTAGGGACTAAACAAATTGACATATAACTATTTTTATGTTTTGAAGTTTTACCTCAGGCCAAAAGCAAAATTATAGTAAGAAACTGATCCACTTTAAAAGGCATGTATAATTTAACATGATTATATCACTGGATATCATTACATAAACTGTCCTAAAGAGAACATACTAACAGGTGCTGTAATATTCAATGGGAACAAAATAAATACTTTATGAAAGGAGCCTTAGAAGCCAGTTTATTCAGCCCACAGCAGTGCTGTACTATAACAGTAGCCAGAATTAAGCACGAAAGGAAGCTCTGAAAGAGATTTGAGAAAGAAAAAGTGAATTTTGGCAAAACTAGGATAGAGGGAGAACATTTATATTCCTTAACAACTAAAAGTTTTCAATACTGTAGAGCAATACAAAATTTTACAGTACAATCCATCTGTTGCAGTAGACGGTGACATCATAACTATCAAAAGTTTCAGGACGTCCTTTCAATATACAGAGTTATTACTGACAGGAGCAGTTGCCGAATCTGGGTGCAAAAATTTAATTTTGTCTCTTGGTAGCACTTTTCAGAGTGGGGACCTCTTCCACAGTTCTGCCAAAAGGACAGAAAAATAAAGAAAGGTTTTCTGGTACCAATCACAGGCCATACTATCTCTTTCATAACATTTTTGTGCAGTGGCTGGACTGTAATAGCTTTTGGACACCTGTACATTGTAGTGCAAGATGTAGTACATTATTGTTTGTGACACCTTCAAACACCAATTTACTAGGCTACAGATTGCTCTGAGCTCAATAAATCTTTACAAACCCATCTAGAGTTGCTGAGGAACATTTTCCTCCCCCTTCTTTCTCCCTTCCTTTGGAAGAGCTGGTATTTTTTGTGCAGCCTTCTCCTTCAAATTCTGTCAGCCTGGGGTACTGCATTTTTCTGTTGTGTAATGATGGGGAAAGGCTTAGAAAACTGTTTCAGTTTTGTTATACAATTCATATTGGGAAGAGTCAGTTATTCATGTCATTAAAATTAAGGAAGAGAAGGTGGTTGTCTCATCAGCTAGGTATATTATTAATATCTTATTTTAAATGCTGTGAAAGCTGTGAAATAAAGCCAGTTCCTAAGGAGAGTTTGCTTTTATTCTCACTTCCTCTTTTTTGCATGCAAAAGACTGTTCGAAGCATCTGGATCTCTCTACTCTGTGTTTTCTTTAAAGTCAGGTAAGATCAGGAGAGATGTTCTGGCTGTGTCTACACAGATACTCCCTTATCAAACAGTTCTCCAGCTAAATTTCAGTTTTCAGGAATCTTAAATTTGCATCTGCACTGCTAGTTTGTTGCATATAAAGCTCATCCATGGAGCAGGCAATTTTGGGGGACTAAAAACAGTTTTCTGCTGTGGATAGGCACAGTGCTGTACTAACCAAAAACATGAACCCTGGGTTATAAGGAAGGCAGGGAGTGGCAGGGAAGTGAAAAACAAAAAAAAAAAATCTCAATCACTATGAGATTCTCTGCACTTCCTAATCACTTCAAGGAATTATTTCTGAGCATTTTTAACTCCCAGGTGCAGAAACTGTACCATTCCCTCCTCTGCCTTGCTCTGTATGTTTGATTATTTTTATACTGCTTTCCCAGAAGTTATTGACAACATGCTGACAGTGGGGAATACACAACAGCTTGCTCAGACACTCTGGGAGCGCATGTACAAGAACACATTTTCCACGTCACTCTCAGTGAATTTACAGCCCAATGTACTGAGAACAAACAGCAATCTGCTGCTCGGCTTCAGAGTGCTGGAGATCCATCCTTGAGAGAAATGTCTTCAAAGCAATATTAGGTTCTGCTTCAAGCAAGCGAATGATGAGAACAATCTCGCAAAAGGTGTGCAGAGACAGAAAGAACTAGTTGAACTACAGAAACCCTCTGGAGGTAAAGTCAGTAGTCTGCCTCATTTACAAGGCTGGGGAAGAAGGCAAGAGTGATTTCTTTAGCTTGTTAGCCCTTTTTTCCTTTTAGTTTGTTTAGGTAAGTATGGCTTTCAGGACTGACTTGTACATCATCATAATAAAAACAGCATCCCAAGATAAAAATAATAAAAAAAAAAAACCACACACACAAACAAGCAAAACCCCACCAAAACTGAAGGCAGGTTCAGTTCAGACTCTCTGTGAATGATAGAAAGCTATTTCCTCACTAAACTTTGGACTGGTGGTACAAAAAAAAAGAATAGTTACTCTTCAAAGTTACTCTTCAAAGTTATGAATGCCAGCCTTTCCAGCTCTAATCTCCCAAAATCAACATAAATCTCTGGCTAAAATTAACCCCTCTCCTTTCCATGTGCACATTAGTTGTATTCACACAGATTAGTCAGCTCTAATTAGCCTGCAGTCACTTTTAGCCACTTACTGAGACTTTATTTCTTTTTAGATGACAGAACAAAGCCAGATCCAAAAAGCTGCATTTTAAAGGCAAGTTCAAGAGATGACCTCTGTTGAGACAGATAGCATTAAAGTAAACTTCTTGTCAGTATTTGGTCAAGTTCTACCCAAATGCAAACAGCCCAAGCCCAGTGATAGCTAGAAGCTCCTCCTCAGGGAGGGAACTTCCTTCCAAGTTCAGTGCTGAAGCATTGGTGGACACGAATCCAAATCCTGTTTAAAATGAGAACTTTTCCACGCTGTACAAGGAAGGATAGATATACAGTGAGAAGCAAATGTTCCTTGTTTCTGGATCTCAAAGAAGGGCAAAATGCTAAATGGCCTCCTCCTTAACATTTGATACACTTCTTACCTTATGAGCAATGAGACAGAAAAATTAAAATCAAAAATTCTAAGGTTTAAGAGACCTGGCATAACCAAGAATATTTATCTGAAGTGCAATGCAAGCCTTAAAACTCCATATTTACAGGAAAGCTTGCTTTGTATGCACAGGAGTCCTAAAACCACCCGAATGTGGGACCTGACTGAAATTCCAGCAGCATGAACCTGTCTTTAAATCCTCTTTAAGATCAAGCATAAGACCTCAGTCTTTTGGTCAACATAGCTGAGGGGGTTTGCGACACATGGAGAAAGATCAGTTCCAACATGGTCAAACAGGAGCTGTTGGGAGAGAGTGGTATCTCATCTGTCTTGTGTTACAAGCACAAAAGGAAATAAAGAAAGAAAAGTCAGTTATGAAATTTAAAAGACTAAAAAAAAAAAAAGAGGGCGACATCAATGTCTTTTTATTTTCTTTTTTTCTGCTCTGATTTTTCAACTCTCTCCCATTGCTGAACTCACGAACCAATTTGTAACTCAAGCCCTGTGGGCTGAGTGATGGGTTCTCTGAACCCCTTTAGGCTGGGGCCAGCAGCAAATTTCTGTTCAGACTGTTCAAATTGATTTTTTGAACACAAAAGCAGTCTAGGGAAGGAAGGCACATGCTGTGCAGCGTAATCTAAGCAGACTGTACTGGGGGAAGAAAAAGAAATCCTACCATGTATAAAATTTTGACATTTCAGTATTTGTTTTTGTCCCAGATCTGAATGCAAAAGTTTAAATTTAGACATTTGTGGGAGATGCAAATTTCTTCTGTCCTCTCAAAGAATCATTTCAAAAAGGAACCAGAGTATTTTCTTTCAAAACTGTCAGAACATTCTAAAGTGATATATATATATTCCTAGATTTATGGTTAAAAAGAGAAATATAAAAGAGATTTAAAGATTATCCAAACAAAACATTTGAAGGCTTTTTCACTGAGAATTGTTAAAATGAAAAATCTCCATATTTCAAATAAACTTCTCTTTTGGATAAAAACTTCTTCCATTGAAATTTTTTTGTCTCATTTTACCTCAATTTGCTTTCTACAATTAACCAAATTGCAGTTAGGCAGAGATGAATAAGCATTCCTTGGGCATTCTTGGTTTTATGATGCACTCCATGCATACATCACTTCTTACCTGGGGACCTCAAAACATGTTGCAGAGATGTCAGAGCCTCCATTGGCACCCAGCTGCACATGTGGTGAACACCATGGTTCATATCCAGGCTTCTCTCCAGACTCAGCTGAGCAGTTCCCTCATCAGGAAACCCAGCCCAGTGCATACTGTGGTTCTGCCCACACAGAGAGCATTGACACTACTTGGTGATCTTGTCTGCAGTCAGTCTGAATCCACGGGGAGATGCCAGACATGGCAAAATTAGATAGGCTCCCAGCCTACTTCCCATTTGTGTCCTATCCCTTATTCACACAAGGTAATGCAAGAGCAACAGTTTTACAGAATCTCTGTACTAATTTGAATGACAAAGTGAGAAACAGTAGAAACATCATGTTTCAGAAATCTTGAGGAGTTAAGTAGGAAAGAATTCAAATGTCCTCTATCACCTTCAAGATTTTTCATGTCTGTCTTCCCAGAAGGAATTTCTTCTTCCAGAAGAAGTCGTCCTTCATTCTCCTGCTTTCCATGGGATAGACTTAGAAAGAAAAGGAAACAAGGAGCTATTGCTACCACCCTTTCCTCAGAGAAGGTTTTGCCCTGCTACCCTGTGGACTCCTTTTTCTCTGACAGTGCAATCGTTACTCTTTTATAAGCTTTTGACATTAAAATAGCATTAAGAATCACTACTCTTTCTTGCTCCCATCTAGAGCTGAAAGCACTCATCACAAAGGCACACTCATTGTGGTGACAACTGGAAGTCATTCTCATCCCAGTGTGAGATGAGATCTTATAAATTCCATAAAATATGTTAATTATAGTTGAATGTCGGTCCAAACAAACATGATGCTGACTCTGTCCATAATCCATTGGCCAAAAAATTCCCTGTCTTTTCCCTCTGATATTTTTAGCATAAGCTCTTGTGCAGTATCCACTTGCAAGGTCATTAGATTTCATCCAGATCTACCAAATCCTAATCTACTAAATTGATATCAAACCAGATAATTCTTGATTTCATGGTATAATGGGATGATATTAAAAACATAAAAAAGAGAATTTCCTTGTTGGAAATTAGTATTCCCACTTTAGGTACAGCAGACTAGCCACAGGAAAAATGCAGATGGCTTTTGCAGTAGAAAATTTCATCAAGACTAGCTGAAACTAAATAATGAAACAAAACCCATCACTTTCATCTTTTCTAATCCTCTTCCATTGAGACATTCATGTAATTTTCCAAAATGACAAAATTTTAAAAGGCTGATAAAAAATTAATTGCAATTGAAGATGCTTGGACCTGCTGAAGTTGATGCTGCTCATCTAGCAAAAAACCCTTCTCAGTCCCAATGGCCAGGATGTTTTCAAGTCTTCTGTAAACATGGTGGTTCCTCCACTCTATAGACATCATAAAAGGGTGTGCTACTTCCACACAGTTAGGTGAATATTTGTGTGGGCAGAAATCTTGGTCCTTCTAAATCTGAGGGCACTGACTTTGAGGATTTCAGTCCAGTGAGTGTTTCACCCCGGATTTCTGTCATTCTTTTTACGGCCTGCACCATCTCATCACAGCTGCTGCCAGCAAATGTTGTGTCCTCACCTAGCTGGGCTTCATATTGTCATTCTCTGAGAAGCTATATTCAATGTTCATTGTTAGGTTTTGATGTCTTCTTCCAAAAAATAAAAGTAGTTTCTGTATGGAATAATTGGTGATAAAAATTCTTCAGTCAGAGTATTTAATTGCCTGGAGGCTGCAAACCAATCTCTCTCACAAAAAGCTGCTTGAAACCAAATCAGCCTGAAAAGATCTTTTCCTTTAAATTACAGTGGTACTCAGTCTTTCTCAGATATTGTAGCTCAAGTGAATTACTGAAAAGAATGGATACTGAGAACAAAAGAAAAATGATTGGCAAGAATAGAGGCTGATAGGATTGAAATAAAAACCTTCCAGTGCAGGGGCCTGAGCATAACTGCATGTCTTTGCATATTTCCCCAAGGAAAAAGGTAACAAATAGTTTTGGCAGGAGGGAGACATTTTAAGGCAGCAAAATAAAAGGGTCATGTATCAAACCAAATTGTGTTAGCTTTGGGATGTATTAAATCTTTACATGATCTTGTTTTTCTTTGCAAACCTTTTTTCTCTTCAAAGAACCTGAAGATTAGACACTTGAGTTTCTTTGCTGATAATTATATATTGCATATTTTCTGCCTATATGCATTTTGCGTAAGATTATAACATCCTCCCCCAAAAAACAAACTTCAATTTAAGGGAACATTAAGGTTGCAAAGACTGTAAAATAAAGCAAAAATATGAGATGTCAAAATTCTGATTGTTTGTGTTTCCTTAATTGAACCTCCTCAAATAAAACATAGGAAATGGCTTTAAATTACATACTCACACATACCCAAAACCCTATAGTTTCTTTGTCTCATATAGGGAACAAAATGTTATCCACCAATGTGGTGCTTTAGCGTCTGGCTAAAATAATACAGAACAGAAATTACTTTGAAGAGGCATCTAGTACCTGGCCCACTGTGGAAATCAAACAAATGGATTTAAAAAACAAACTTCATGCAAAGAGGCAAAAAGAACAATCACACAGAGAATGCAGCAAGGAAGTGAAGGGAAGCCATGAAAAAATAGAGACAAAGCAGAGAGAGAAGAAGAAACAAAGCCTGTGGTAGGATGTGATGCAGAGAAAACAGCTTATTGACTCATGGGAATTGAGTGTGATTCAGAAGGCTCAAAAAATATTCAACTGTTTAAGGATTGAAAACAGATCTGGACTTAGCAAGAAAAACCGTCTCCAAAAGTTGTGTTTTCACACCTGCAATTTTCCTTTGCCCTTTTTTTGTTGAAGCAGCATCAGTTGTCTACTCAGTATAAAACCCTAAACCATTTCCCTCATGCTGGAAGTCTCCAGTTTACACAAACAATCCAATGATCACAGAGCTCCCTATCTTTCTCCTTTTAAAATCTGCTGACAGGGTATATAAAGGCAGCAACACTTCACTGCTCTTAAATAAAGCTGTGACAATTTTTCATTCGTTGTTTAAACTCCAGTGTCCTACAGTCATGCAGAGAAATGTAAATCTCTTGCCAGTTCATTTAAGACAAGCTCTGGAAGGAAAAAAAAAAAAAGTAATCCATCACAAAAATAATATTCCATAAGGATTCCAAACAGGAGAAAAAAACCAAAACAAGACAAAAATGATCCCCAAAAAATTTTGCATTCTGATGCCCCGTTTTTCTAGAACATACATAAAAACATTGTTGTATCTCATGACTGGTGATTCAGGACCCCAATATTCCAGTCTTATTTAAATAAAGGAACATTATTCCAGTCAAGGGTCTGAAATGCCACTCAGACCTTGACATGTGTGGGCAGCATACAATCTGCTTTATGCATTTAAAGTATTTTCTTCTACCAGAGTTCGTTATTCTCAATGAATATAACACTCCAACAGTCAGTGATAGGAAAACCACAGGGAATGAAATGCTTTTAGGCATGTAGAGAGCAACTGTGTCTAATATCCTCATCAGACTTTAGCACTGGAAGAGAACAACAGCAACCATATGGACAAATAAGGACCAATCTTCCAGCCACCCTCTGTTCAATGGAAAATAATTTCCAGTAGGAAAGGCCCCCTCAGGATATCAGAAGACTAAGCTGGCACTGTGTACATATGTCCAATTCAACCATGCACAAAGAAATTATTCTGACAACTGGCATGAAAACCCCAGGAAAACAAAACAATTAAGCTCTACAGTTGGGATCTCTCTCCGTGATGAGCAGAGCTGCAGTGGTGTTGCTGGCCCAGCTGCATGTTTTTGGCCCCTCTAGCTCACTGCCTCCTGCTTCCCCTTTTTACATGCTTCCAGAAAGTGTTCCTGTCCTCTCTGTCTCCTCTGAGGCACAGCAGTTTCTTCATGGGAAGCTTGTGTCAGGACTTGCCAGAAGATTGAAATGGTTTACATTTCTGTGCAAGATGTCCTGGGGAAAGCAGATAAGTACTGGAATGGCACATGATTAAAGGCACATGAGACAAAACTGGGGTACTGCTAAAGAGAAGAATGAATTGAAAAAAGCTCCTGATACTGTTTTCTGTCTTCCCTCATATTTGGAAAAAAAAATTTAAAGCAATTTTTTCCATTTCAAACAAAGACTGATTTGAATCTGCTAGTCCTGACCAAGATATTTTATTACTGGTTATTTCCCTAACTGGGGATGATCTGGGTTTAAATCTCTCCTTTAGCCGAGGGAAAAAAAAATCCCTTATCACCTAGATGTGTGTTTTCATTCTCCTTCCTCTGGATGGTGCTTCATCTGACACAGAATAATTACCATGCTTTTCATAAGCAACAGAGATAATCCTAGTTGTTAGTCCACTCATCTAGGAAGGAGAGGATAGGTAATATTTAATATTCTCAAAATATAAAGTACTTTTTTTTTTTTAATAGAGAGCAAATCATTGCTCAGTCTGCTATTTCCATTTATCTAGATATGGGATTATCCATGATATTCAGCCACCAAGTGATGAAGAAAGACTACTTTTCAAGGAGATCCCCTAAAGAAGTTTTTCAGTCCTTTTTTGTTTAGCTGTACCTTAGTTTCACAGCACAGCAAAACTCATACCACATACTCATTTAACTTTTATTTTATTCAGGGAGCAACATACTATGATTTTTGAAACATTTTTGTACAGCTTAGATGAATGTACTCAATAAATATCATTCAACCCTTAAATGTATACACAACATCTTTCTGCTATTTTCTGCCAAATAAACTAGAATACATTTATCTGGATATAGTCTATTCATTATCCACAGGTAACAGCCTTACACCTCCAACCTTCCCGCTTCAATTTCCTCCCATCCAGAATCTGTTTCTACACTAACAACTGTTGTGCCAGTTCCTACATGTAGAGATGATGAGAGAAGCACCCAGGCTTTTCAAAACATATCAGCCCCTACCCCCCTTTAGGCCTTTAGACGTGCAGTCATTGAACTGTCTCCAACTCCTAAATAGATCTCTTTCTCTCCAAAATTCCAAGAGCAATCCTCAGAAGCCAGAGAAACAGAATTAACCTCCCAAAATAGCAAATGAAGTCAGCTCAATTAACATTGTTAACAGACAAGCATTAGTGATGGTAACAGTAGAAGTGGAAAGCAACTACAGCACAAAGTCAAACGGGTGTTACTATCCACAGTACATTATTGGTAGTGCTTGTAAGGGATGGCTCTTGAATAATGGCAGTAGAGGCCTCAATATAGAATCAATAAAGAAGTGTCCAGCAGTGCATAAATGCTGTACATCAATAATCTGGGATTGATCATGGTGTTTGGGCAGGATAGGAGCAAACTGTTCAGAGAAGGAAAGTGAGAGTGACACCAGCTATTCTGCAAATAAGAAACAGTATTTCAGAATTCTATTAGTAGAACAAGGCCCAAATATAATGTGAGAGTATATATATATATGTATGTCACAAAAGACATGAACAGAAGAGACGCAGGCTCCTTTAGAAAGTGGTCAGTGGGTTCTCCCTTATTGTGGGATGAGCTCTTCTTTATACAGAATGTCAGAGG
>VZUI01086799.1:0-83153 GCA_013401135.1 Cettia cetti
TTCTTCTGTTTACCAGAAGAACGCCTGGGAAAGAACCCTTCCAAGATCAAAACATCCCAGGCATGAAACTCAGGACTGCAGTGTGCAGCCCTTCTGCTGGTGTGCAAAGACAGGCTGAGTAAAAACAAGATGCTTAAGAATTACAGCAAGCCACAGTGCAAGCCACAGTGCAACAGAGAGCTTTCCTTAGTACTTGAAATAATACAGGCAAAATGCAAAAAGCAACCAGAACGGTCTGACTGGAGAACCTTCAAACAAAGAGGCGTGTTTGTACATAATTAAGTCAATCTACAATGTCAAATGCAACCAGAGATTTTGAAGTGTTGTAATGTACTAAGTAAAAATCTGGGATTTTGAAATATTTACAGTCTAAAGTAGGACTGCATAAGAGCTGACATACTCTGTTTCTCAAGAGACTTGAAAATTATGGCATTTCTTTATATTTATTTCAGGTTTTCTGCAGAGAACTGCTGTGACAGAAGGTAATACATAGTCAACTTAAAGTGGAATTCAGTAAGAAAAATAAAAAACATTGAAAGGGCTTGGTATTTTAGTAAGAAAATCTAAGTACAATACTACGAGAGGCAGATATCATTTTCCTAGAAGAATTTGGTTTTTTTAAATGCAAAAGAGAAAATAACTAAGTTAAAAGTAATATTGTGCAAGGCAGAATTACAAACAAAAAAACCTGAGGGGAAATAGCCTGATCTGTTGAAATCTAAAGGGAAAGTCATTAGCATAACTGGCATTAAAGTGATCTTTTAAATTATCCGTAGGCTTCCATAAGCTGAATTATCAGCCATGATGTTAATAGGAAAAATGGTAAGCTCTGATTAAACTGTGTTGGTGCTTTCTCTCAGCCCCACCTCCAGAAAAGAATCTAGTTGTAGTGTTAGAAGGCATCCTCAGTAAATGTAACCAACTTGTTTCTTTGTTTGTGTGATCAGAGGATAAGGTCTCATATTATGTATGTGTGCAGTGTTTGTGTGCATATATAAAATAACCCTTCCTTTTGAATGACATTGATTTTTCTCACAGTTTTATAATGATCACAGCTTTTATCCCTGGCAAAAAACAGTCTGCCTTGCAGAGTCAAACAGAATAACTGTGTCAAATAAGATTTATTTCAAGGAATATAAATGCAACTGCCTTTACTCACACAAAAGTAAAGGCTTAAAAAAAAAAAAAAAAGAAAAGAAGCTTTTGCAAACTCCTTGTGCTTGCTTTCTCGCTTGACCAGCTCCAAGCCAGTGAAAGACTCTCAGCAATTGAAGCAGCTGCAGAGGCTAAATGAAAATTTTAGGTGAACACTTTAAATTGAAGCTGGCTAGGAGGTTCATGAAGTAATTTGAACTCTCAGTGTGTGCATGTGTAGAACACAGGTAATAGTATTTTCCCCATTATCAGCTAGAGTCTGTCTATGAGCCAGGGTCGATACAGGGGTATACCTGTTGTGACACAGACTTATCCACAGCCACAACCACTTTGAGGTGCATCTTGTTCCAGTGTGGTCTTGTACATGGGCTACAATTCCCTTCAGAAACCTGCTCCAACATGACTGACCCATAGCTGGAGTTGCCCCAGGGGTGTGCCTACTCTGACATGGGCTTATCTATAGCCACATGCTTTGACATGCTCCAGCATGTCCTCATGCACGGCCACAGATGCATCAAGGTGTGCATTCTCCCACAGGGACTTCCCCTTGGACTGCAGTCTCTTTGGAGGTACACCTGCTGTGGCACAGGTGCAGCCATGGGCACAGATGCTTCAAGAAGTACTTCCTCTGGTATGGGCTTGTCACAGCCAGACTTGTGGAGAGATTCTGCTCACTCTTAGCCATAGGTCACAGTTCCTTCAGCTCGAGCTCACACTGGAGATTCAGCCTGTCCAGTACAGCAGTACAGAAACAGCAGTGATGCCTTCATGATCTGTCAGTGCATGGGCACTGCTGGGGTGAAAATGTTCCCAGGCACTGTACAGTAAGGTCATAAGCAGTACATCACTACAAAAAAAGCAGCCACTAATGAACACTAGACTCTAATTTACAGTGAATCAAGCAAGCCCCATTGCAAGCACAGGGATCTAACAATTAATAGATAAACAGCAATAACAGCCATAAATCCAATCTGGTACATTCCAATCAAATCTGTTCTTATCTTGAACCTTCTGAGCCCCATGTTGGGTGCCAAAAAGAACTGTTGTGGTGTAACCCAACCTGGTATCTCAGCATTACCCAGCTGCTTGCTCCATCCCACTATGGGATAGAGGAGAGAATCAGAAGGGTAGAAGTGAGAAAACTTGTGGATTGAGATAAAGACAGTTTAATAAGTAAAGAAAAAACCTCACAGGCAAGCAAAGCAAAACAAGGATTTCATCCTCCATTTCCCATGGGCAGGCAGGTGTTCAGCCATCTCCAGGAGAGCAGGGCTTTATCAAGCATTACAGTTATTTGGAATGACAAATGCTATCACTCCAAATGTCCTCCAACTTCCTCCTTCTTGCCCCAGCTTTTATTGCTGAGCAGGACACCATATGGTAAGGGCTATCCCTTGAGTCATTTTGGGTCAGCTGTCCCAGCTGTGTCTCCTAACAACAACTTGTGCACCCCCAGCCACCTCGCTGCTAGGGCAGCAGGAGAGGGCCAAAGCTTTGATGCTGTGTCAGCGCCGTTCAGCAGCTCCTAAAATATCCCTGTGTTGCAACACTGTTTCCAGCACAAATCCAAAACATGGACTTATACTAGCTACTGTGGAGAAAAGTAACTCTATCCCAGCCAAATCCTTGTACCTCAGGATTTTCTCAGTTGTATCCTCTAGAAAACTTGACACATTTTGAATACTTCAAAAATGTGCCTGGGATTTATGGATACCTGATAACCGTAGTCCAGATGCCCCTGCTCCAGCTGCTGCACACCAGCATTTCATAGTAATCTCATCTGGGACTCTGGACATAGGAGTGATCTTACTTGAAGCCTGTGAACATGTGTGCTGTGTTGTAGAGCCATGCATTATAAGTTTGACTCTTCTGAAAGGTCTTCTGCATCTCTCCTATCCATGCTGTTTATGCACGTACAAGGGTTCTGATTGCTCTGTGAAGCCAACAGCATGTGCCTTACAGTGCACACACATTTCAGCCTGGTAAATTCTGTACATGGAGGTTGATTTGGTTCCCATGGAGACCTCAGACTTTGTTGCCAAGTTTGAGGGTCATATTCAACTATTGTGCTTTTCAAGAATAAAAAAGTGATTTTTTTTCAGTTTTGTCTTTAATTTAGTGGGGCATAGAAATCCTGCTAGCTGGGCACTCTGGTTAACAATGGAGTTTTTAAATAAATTGTATTCAGCATAGCTTGTACATGTCTGTAACAGAATCATTCCTTCTGGTCAGCACCTTTCAGACACTTGATCCCTTTCCTAACGTAAATCTGACCTTTCTTTTATGGTAATAAAAAGCATTATCTTTTCCCTTCTTAGCCTGCCCCAAGTGACCTGTGATTTTCTTGACCTGGAAAGGAAATGCTGAAATAAAAATATAATTCTATGATGAGTTAATGTGCTGTAGATTCATTACTATTTTTGCAGAAGCTATTCTCACTTCATTAGCTTGCTCTTCCTTTATTCCCCTTTTCGTAAGAATTCCTATGAAGCTAGAATTTGATTAGTCTTACCTTTGTCAATTCAAGTTATTAATGATTAGTTAGTTCTCTCAAGGAATCTATTTTTACTGTGCCAGTATTCATTTTAAGCTATTAAATCTCATGTTTAAACATTTTTAGTACATACTTTTCAATTATGTAGTCACAGTAGAGTTAAAAAAACCCCATTAAATACTTCCTTACATGTGACTTGTGAAGCAGAAATGATTTATGTCTGCTTTTCACAGCTCTAAAAATAGTGCATAATGTTACACAGTGTATATGATGCAACTCATGAGCAAAACGATTCTTATATTCTAGTCTTAGCTTTGAGTATCACTTTTGTAGAGGAACAGAAACAGGTGACTTCTTACTTAAAAATAAGCTCATTATTTCTTCACTAGTAAGTGAAGTGAAAAGTTATTAAGGTGATTTTTTTTGTTGATAAAGTGTTGTCAATGTTTTCTCAGCTCTTCATAGTGTTTGAAGAGACCTTTTCCTTCCAAAATTTGCAGATAAGTCTACCGATTGTATGTCTAGAATGACCTGACCTGGTACATAAAAATAAATGTACTATTCTAAAAATGTAAATGTAAATATAAAGCCATGGGTACACGATGTAGGACAAAGAAAATGGGACAATTGCTGGTTGGGTTGTCTTTTTCTTACATCCTTGTGGAGCTACAGTAAGTGAGAATTAACAAGTAGAGTGTGCTTTTCAGAAGTTTTAGACTGCCCTATTTGCACTTTTTATACTGTATGTGGATGTTGGGGAGAGAGAAAAATAGAGTTTCCTGCAGAATGTGCGTGAGGATATGCGTCAGGTCTCCAGGGAGCGTTTGTATGGCTGCATGAACAAACTGCGCATTCTGCGGAGGGACTGTGACTCATGTCTGAGGGGAATGTTTTCTTACTAAGCCTTTTCAGTGCAGTGCAGAAATTCCAGGAGTGTCTCATGAGGATACTGTACAGATGAGTGCAGTTGGAAGTGCCTGTGCTTGCTGCATTAGGGTGACCATCTGCCCTTTGAGACAAGGTACAGTTGCATGGGAAGTATGATGAAGTCTGCAGAGTACCCACTGCCTCTTAGGCAGCCTGACTGAGTAAAAGATGTGGAGACAGGGCTCATGATGCCCCAGAAGCACCGTCCTCTGCCCTTTCTCTGGTGGCTTTGCAATCTCACCAGAGCTGAAACCTCCAACTCGGACTCTCTAGAGATACTGTTTAAGAACGCACAGCTCTTGAGCTCCCTCAGTTGGCTCTGTGTCTTTTTTTAAATCTCCCACGGAAAAATTAAATAAGTAATTAACTGCATATTTTTAATTGCTGACTTGCAGATCATGAAAGGCTGCATGGTGTTTTAGGAGATTGTCTGCTTGCTGGTAATGTTAAAACCACTTATTTTCCACCAGTTTTTCAGGGCTTCTCACATCCCTTTTAGAAGTTGTATGCTTACAATTCCACCTCATAATTTTTCATGAATTAGTACTTAATGTTAAGATTATATTGCTGGGAGGATTTGCTGGTCTGGTGAGGTGTGACTTTGTAAGTGTTCTCCAGACACAAAGAGTATCATGACTCCATAGGCTCAGAGGCTGGTAGTCTTTCCACTGCTTGTGGACTATTAATGTCAGTTTTTTGTTTATACTAGCTAAATTAATACAATTCCCTTCTTGCCGTAGTTGTACTCCAAGATCTTATATAATTTTCTGCACCTAGTTTTCTGAATGTTTTTTTTGCTATCCACATGCAGTGTATGCAGTATGACATTTATTTCATTTTGTCATATTAAACACTAGTTTGTTAGCCTCCTAGATTCCCTGTACAAGTAGCACTTTTGGTGGAACACTTGTTACAGGATAGTGGTGAGATGTTTTTAAGTTTTTGGTGTTTTTTTCTAAATCCACCAACTACATCTAGGCAAACTTACATTGTGTTGTCACTTTTTGACAGCATGGTGCTAAAACCACTGAAACTGGATTGTCTGTTTCTGAAGAGTAGTTCCATTACTCAGCTGGGCTCTGGAGATTAGATATACTGAATGGCAAATTCTTTTTATTTCTTAATTCATTTCTGTTTCATGGTTAAATAGACTCTGTGCTATTGAGTGAATTCAGACTTTTTAAGTATTCCCAATATGCTTTTTATCAATAGCTATGCTCTATAAAGTTATCACTGCTTTTTAACTGTTTCATCACTTTCTTCCTGGTTATTAGTTTGGATAAAGTTGTTCCATGTTAAGGATTTTTCTTGGTTCTATCTCCTTTGTAATGCTCTTTTGTTCTCTCCCCTAATCATATTAAAAAAAAAAACAAAACAACCTCTTCTTCCCCTTTCTTAAGGATTAACTAATTTGATTTTAATTCTTTTTTCATTTCTCTTGTGGCTGTTTCACAACTGTGCAAATCATTGTATATAAATCACCAGTTCCCATTTTCAGCAAGGTTTCTTTTTATCCACAAACCTCCAATCAATCTCCCTGAAGCTGAACCAAGCTTCTTGTTGAGCTCTTATAGAATAAAATCCTGCCCCAGCTGAATTCAGTGGGAGTTTTGTCATTCATGTCATTGTCTTCAATGCTTCACTTACAGTTAACATACATTAGGTTTTAATTATAATGCCTTTTAGGCACCTCCAGCGTTCTTCCTGCTTTATGGCTTTTAATTACTTCCCGGCGAGCACACAATTTATTCCTCCTAATTCCAGTCAGCTTGGGTTTTTTTCAGAGCATATTTTTTCTCATTGCTTGTCAGTACACAGGAGAAGGATGACACCTTAGAAAAACAGAAATATAGCCAAAAGGGAATTAAGGTAAATGTTAAGCATTAATCATTCTTTAAAGGAAAAATACTTATTAATTTTGATGGGTTTAATTGGAAACATGGACTTCTGCATGCCATCCAGTGAGGGAAAGGGGTCTTGCAGTACACAACTATCACATCTCAAGCACAGAGTGATAATATGTTTAAGAGTAAAGGAAGGGAAAAACCTAATTATCAGTGACACACCTTTTCATCCTATGATAAGGAATTTGTAAGGTTTTTGCCCTAGAGATTACATAGTAACAAAATTATTGACAGCGATTGCATATCAAAGTAAGACATACTGAATTTAAGGTTATCTGCTGTTTATCAATTTGTTGACAACAATATCATGTACTGAAGTACTGTGGCCTTCTAGTTTTTATTGGCTTGCTTCTTCTTAACGCTTTTAATACTGGTTAGCCAATTTTACTGACTGCATTCGTATAAAAGTGTCCCATGTCCAAAGAATTCATGATCACATAAATAAACTCTGTTAATGAAATAAACCTGAATCACTCTGTTGTTTGTGAATTTTCTCATGGGTAAATTTGCAGATTTATTAAGCTACTAAGACAAAGATGATTTTCCATGTTTATCAGTGCATCTCATGATCATATATGGCTTTTTTTTCTCACAAGGGACGATATTTACCTCAGGTTTGTGTAATGCTTTGATGAATAAGGGCTGGCGCTACTGGTTTCTGTATGCTCTGACCTTCAAAGCTCCTCCCTCTTTACAAGTGACAGTACTCTGTTGGGTCATGAAAAGGACAGTAGTAATGGTGCTAAATTTCTTTGGGCAAGATGTTCTGCAAAGAAACAGAACTACTGGAAAGCGCAACTCAGTGTCATTACTTACAGCTTTTTGATATGTCTTGGAAAATGTAACTGGTAAGTAGTATCTGGGGAGAAGCTCTCTGTGCATCTGCAGGCTGCTGAAGTGGAGATCATCTTATTGGTCTACGTAAGTGCATGAGTTTCTTTTATGGTGGAAGCACATGAAGTGAAATACCACATCATCGATCAAATACTGAATATGTGAGACTTAAAGTGCCAGCGTGTTTCTTCAGGAATAGCATTAAATAAAATTCCTAAGAGTAGAGGAGGAGAATATGTTGCCTGTAATTGTCTAAGCAGGAGTAAATGGTATTGTCTTGTAGTCAGATAATAAGTATAGTAATCTGGTGTGGTGATGTTCTTGTTAAAGAACTGATCAGTTTCAAAAGGTCTTGTCAGGATCAGTCCCAAAGAACTGAGGTGCTGTCTAAAATCAGCATATATTTTTCAGACTTTTGAATACAGCAAAGTAATTCTTGAAAAAGGAGTTCTTGTGTAATAGTGAAAACAACTCTTCTCTTTTAAAATTATTTTTTCTCTCAGAAGTATTGATGACTAGAATCCTGCTGTATGCAGCCATTCCATTGTCATTCCTATCCTGTCCCTGTCCTGGCTGCACAGTGGAAGTAGAGAAAAAATTACTCTGGTCATTCAGCCTAAAAATAGTGTTGACAACAAAGAGGTGAAGATAGCTAGCCTAGCAGTGGGCAAGGCAAGAGTGCATTCTCAATTGTTTCTTACTGAGGCTGGTACTCCCATGGTAATTAATATTTTTTAACAAAACAAATCCCCCTTTTGTTTACAGAATTTTGATTTTGACAGTCTTGAGCCATCCATCAATCACTTTGCCTCTTAAGTACTAAAACATCAATATAGATATTCTGAACTTTCTGCTTTCTCTTTGATTTTTTTCTGATTGGTAACACCAAGTCCTCTCATTTGAAGTCATTCATCAGTAAAAGACAGAATTAGGTCATTGAAGAATTTGTAGATAATGTTACTTTTTTGAAAATTAAATAACATTATTTCTTATTTACCATTGTAATGGTTACAATAACTTAACTTCTTCATCCTTCTCAAAACCTAGAAAACAGTCCTAGTTTGCTTGAGGCCTGTTTCCTGGTATTATGACACTTGCAAAGAAGTTTGAGCAAAATATAATACCAAAGAGAATAATGTTAACATCATGGGAATTGATGCTGCTCTTTGAAAGAGGTCCAAACCTCTTGCGATGACAGAAAAGGCTGCTACTGGCACTGGCTCTTGCATAGTAGTTGTAGAGACGCTGGAGTTGGACAGACATTCTTAGAGTAGATACTTGTTTTGGTAATGGTAAGGGCATTTCATTGAGCAGTTGCCTCTTACATTCTGTCTGGATTTTTTGCCATCTGCACGAGAAGAGTAGTCAAGAGAAGCTTGGATTGTGCTGCTGTCACAGGAACTTACTGCTGCTCTGTGTTCTTTTGTGGAAAAGACACTCTTTTCCATTGTGGTGCCAGCATGGAGAATGAGACCAAACCCCAAAAAGTCTTGTTTGCTTTGAATGTGATTTTTTTTTTCGAAGTGTTTCTCATACAGCTTCTCTGTAACAGGAAAAATATCTAGTAAAGAAAAGAACTCTCTCCCCCAGCCCCCTGCCCCCCCCCAAAAAAAGCCACTAACTAAGCAAAACTCCATCCTATCAGAAAATAAAAATGGACTTTCTATTTACTTAGCTATAGCTAATGCTGTCTGCTTTGGGAAAACAGTTCTGAGGCTTTGAAATCCCTGTTTGCTTCTTCTCTAATATTTCAGAGAAAACAGAAGAATCTGCTGTTGCTGTGTGTGGTAAGGTAACCTGTAGATCCACTGTCCTTAAAATATGTGTTTGGGCTAGGGAGAAGTAGGAGAAAACTTAGAGCCTCTGGATGTTGCTCTTTGCTTTAAAGATGTTATCTGGTCCTCCATCACCGGGTGGTGGGGGCTGTGTTCTGCATAGGGGAAGCAAGGGGGAGATTCTAGACTGGTAACTTGTTATTCACAGGTTTTGTACCCACTTTCTAGAGTTTAGGGTAACTGGCTTCTTTGTTTTCTTCTCAAACCTGAGGATTTCAGAATACTTTCTAATTAATGAATTGGCTAGAAATAGCTTCTAAGAGTGGGGAAAAAATAGCAATCAGTTTCAAAGAAAGAATTCCTTATACAGATGCGAGATAGGGCAGGTATAAACTAACTCTGTCATAGAGTCTAATCCCCTGTAATCACTGTGAATTATTACAATTATTACAACAGATGCCTTGTTCAGGGGTTCACACAAGAGCTGCCTCATAGAATCTGATGTTTAGAGAACATCTGCTGCACAGATAGTCACATACCTTCCATAACAAAGTGATTCTTACTGCTCTGTGACAAATGCTAAGACAAGACAAAAATAGTGAAAGGCCAAAAAGAGACAACTACAATGTCACAGTAAAGCAAATAAGAGAGAATGAGGGACATGCACATGTCCTTTGTCTCTGAGATGCCAAGGATCTATCTAGCTACAACTCCTGAGTAATCTCAAGAGACAATCAAAAGTCCAGTGATCCCCACTGATTCTTCTGAAGGAGAAGTTGAAATTCATTCTGATGTGAAACTGGAGAGTCATTTGAAGTTCCAGTGAGACAGTAGCATTCGTGGTATTGGATTCTCTTCTTCTTGCTTTACCAGTGGGGGTAAATTCCAATGCTTCAGAGAAAAAAAACAATGTAAACTAAGCTGTCTGTTAAAATGAGTCCAAAACCTTAGTCACACAGGAGAAGGACCCAGCTCCCTTGATGTGCAAGGTTTTAACTTAACACCATCTCTCTGCTAATATAGCATCCATCTTCATTAGTGTGAGCTATCTGTGGTTGAAAGCTGTCAGAATTACCTAGCAGCACAATTTCATTTGAGAAATTACTAGTATCAGCTCTTCATACTGTTGTTCCAAATCTACATCTTTGTTAATGGAATGAGAAAACTTGTTGGTAAGGTCAGCACTTCAGTTTGCTTATAACTTCTTTGCATTTTTTCCTGAAGTTTGTTAAGCTATATACACTAAATTCTGCTTGTAGAAATGTATTTTTAAAAAATAATCTAGAAGAATATTTTGAAGGAAAGAGCCCCATCTACCCTAATTTCTTGGTCTGATGAAATGGGACACTACCGCCTACATATAATTCTGTGTATTGCATGTCATTTAATATAATTCTTGGTTCAGTATCCAGTTTTTCTTTTGTGTGGTGTCATAGTTTAGCAATGCTCTTCCCCAGTTTGGTGCTCCTACTGAGGCTCTCCAAAACATGTGCCTCCTGTTCGCTCCCCCTCTCCTTCTCCTGTTGGGCTGGAGAGGAGAGTTGGAGACACCAAAGGTGACGATCAGGTGTTAGGGTAAGAACAATTTACTGGAAACAGCAAGGAGGTAAAAAACCAAACAGCAACAATCCTAATGACAAAGGCTGCAAGAAAGAGATGAACAATTCACACAGAAACACCCCCCATGAACAGAAAATATCTGACCATACCCTCAGCCATGCTATGTGGACCCAAAAGAGCCCTTCTCTGTGGAAGAGACTGCCTTCCCCCTACCACTGGCAGTGGCAAAGTGGTCTAGAATAGCCTCTGGGTCCTAGCCATACCCCCTTCTGGCTACAGTAAAACTTAACTCATTCCTGGCCAGAACCAGGATACTTGGAGACAAAATAATATATTAAAAGATGTCAGTCCTATTTTATCCATTAATATCCTGAAAATTTTAATACATTGAGAATGCTTTCTTGTACAGCATATACTGGGAAGCATATTTAAATTAAAATAGGCAGTTCTATGGCCAGATGCAGGCCTCTTTACAATTCTGTTATTTTAATTAAAAACTAATAAATCCTTAACATGTGTTCAGAATCTAGGGTTTATTTCTGTTTGTCAAGTTAGCAAGAGAAAGTTTCCATTTTGACAGCAAATCATAGAACCATAGAATAGAATCATTAATGCTGGAAAAAACTCCTAGGATTTAGTCCAGCTTTTGACCAATCAGCACCCTGTCAAATAGATGATAGCACTAAGTTATATGTCCCATCATTTCTTGAACACTACCAGGGATGGTGAGTCCAGCACTTCCTGGGACAGTCCATTTCAATGCTTAACAACCATTTCCATGAAGGAAATTCTTCCTGATGTCCAATCTGAACCTCCTCTCAGGCCATTTCCTCCTGTCCCATCTCTAGTTGCTGGGGAGAAGAGCCAAATCCCACCTCACTACAACCTTTCAGGCAGTTGTCAAGAGCAATAGTTTCCCCTGAACCTCCCTTTTCCCAAGATAAACAATCCCAGCCACTTCTCATAGGACTCACTCTTTGAGCCTTGCTGCCCTTTGAACACGCTCCAGCACCTCAATGTCTTTCTTGAAGTGAGGAGTCCAGAACTGGATGCAGCACTTGAGGTGCAGCCTCACCAGTGCCAGTGAGGTGAGGTCATGCTGTAGTGAGGTGACAACTTCTTCCTGTGCTGTACTTAGAAATGACAGCTGATTAAAAATTAAAGGCAAGTGTTTGTTCAGGTCCTCAGACGATATTCTGGTATAGGAATAGGAGTCATACTGATGTCAGGTCTCTTATAAGATCTAGGAATAGCTATAATTAGTGAGACTAATTAATTATCTGTTTGGTTCCTTTTTTCAGTAATGAGAGCTAATCAGGTGTTTTGTGTGTATTTTTTAATGTTTGTGATCTTGTTTCTTGTCATATTAATGCCACTCTCTAGTAGGAAGCAAACATTAATTAGTGCATAATTTACAGTAGGGGAAGCAGAGGCTTGAGTGGTTAATCAATTTTAGCAGAGGATTTTATCTTGAGCTCTTTGTGGGATTTCCCAGTAGTGAATCTTTATGTAGTATATTTTTTACTCTCATCTCAGTTGATGCTATATAAAAAATGCCCATGAAGAATTATTCTGATGTATTTAGAAGTCTGACCTAAGGTGCATGGGAGTGCACAGAAGCTTTTAAGGACGCTTAATGCCAAATTTACAGAGGCCTTACTATTGTCCAGTTCCAGATGGATGAGTCATACACCTCAGTGATTTTATGATCCCCAAAGAAATGGCGTTGCCTAGCATACCAAAAAGTTATTTAGGAAAATGTTTCGTTCCAGATTTTTAGGAAGAACCTGGGATTTTCCTTGTCTTTTCCTCTTAAAGCATGATTCTACTCTAAGCATCAGTCATACTGACAAGGCTGCTGTAGGAAAGATGGCCCCAGGTACCATTGTTTCATCTATCAGCATGAGAGAGAAGTGTTCTTGGTTCCTGTTTGTGTGATGAGCCACACAGCTTGGTACAACCTGGGGCCCTTGTGGGCAGGTAGGCGCGGACTGGCCATGTGCCCTCCTCCTGGGCTGTGTAAGCAGAGGTACAGCCTGCAGATTAAGGGAAGGGGTTATCTGCCTCTTTTCAGCACTGTGTCTAGATATTGCAGCTGGTTTTGGGTCACCCAGCGGCAGAAGACACCAATGAACTGCAGTGAGTTCAGTGGAGCTCCAGGAAGCTAATCAGGGCCTGGGGCATTTGTCCTGTCAGAAGATGGGAGAGCTGGGTATGTTCAGCCTGGAAAAAAGATGACTTTAAGGGTACTTCACAGAAGTGCCCCCCCACCCCACACCTAGGAGGATGTCAAGTGGAGAGGCATTTTGCAGTGGTGCATGGCGGGAGGAAAAGGAAATACTTGGCATAAGTTACAACATGAGATGTTCAGACTGGATTTAAGGAAAGGCTGTTTCTGCAAGAACCATCAGGCAGTGAAGCAGGTGGCCTGGACAGGCGGTGCAGTCTCCATCCCTCTTTACTCTCAGCGAAGTCACTGAAAGGCAATCTGTGGTTTGTTTTTTCACCTGTCAAATGCTGCTTGTGGCTTTGCTCCCTGAGAAATCCGTAGGGCCGTTTCTTTTGCTTGGGGAGGGGAATATCACCATTTAATGAGAAGTGCAAGGTGGAAACGGTTTCATTAGAGGGTGTTAAATTTTATAGTTCCTTCATCACATGTGTCAGATTATTAGGAAGAAAGTGTTTTAAATGGTTGACTTTAATTAGAAGAATGGAGAAGTCTGCCAACAACAATAATCCATTTTTGGTGACCAAGTGTTTAAGTCATTTAGAAGTTATTCCATTTATTCTTAATTATGTTCTCATTTATAGAAATGTAGTCTATTCAGAAAAATACCAGTGCTAATGCTTCACAGAGCACAAATTATGTTGCAGATTATTAAAAATATTTTTTCCTCTAATATTTCCCTTTTGCTATTGCATTCTGTAATGCTTTTAGCATTATTTGATACATTTGGTCATAAAATGTCACATTGCTCTTAATTTTACTATTCAGTAAGTATTTGCATCTGTTACAAAGGCTCCTTTTTACAGTCTCTATATCATTGCCCAGCTAAGACCTTGATCAGTATAAAGCTACAGAAATGCCAATTAATGCTTTTGCCATCTCAAGCGCTGATTACTGTAATTCACTCTTTTAGGGACTTTCAGCCCGTACTGTTAGGAAATTGCAGCTGACTCATTATGCTGCCATGAGGATTCTTTTCAAAATGAGATTATATGAATATATTATTAAATTTTAAAAAATATAGTTTGTAGAAAATTTCATATTAATTATTATATTACATTGGAACAGGCTGCCCACGGAAGTGTGTGAGTCATCATTCCTGGAGGCATTTAAAAGATGTAGATGTGGCACTTAGGGATGTAGTTTAGTGGAGGAGTTGGCAGTACTGGGTTAATGGTTGGACTTGATCTTAAAGGTATTTTCCAATCTAAATGAGTCTATGATTCTGTGTATTTGGGAGATCTCAGACCGTTACTGTTAAAAGCCTGTCATGTGAGTAATCATTTTATAGTTTCTGTATATCATCCAATTTACTGAGCTGTCTTGAGGAAGTCTATTAAGATTTGTACATCATCAAGACAGTAAATTATCCATGGATATTCTCCAAGATGAATTTGTGTTGTTTTTCAATCAACATGGAAATGCTGTGTATTTACTTGAACATCTGAATTGCAGGTTTTTCTACTCCTGTTTTTAATTGGCAAGTATATAACATGGGCTTGGATGAGTCTTTTTGAAAGCTAATTAATCACAGATATTGAAATTGACCAAATGACAGTCCAGATTTCATGATAGTTTGGAATAATAGCACATAGAAGATGTAAAAAGTGTTGTTTTTACAATTTTTCTCAGGTCTTTTAAGTTTTGACAGAAAAAGGAGAAATAATTCTCTTTCTATTAAGCAGATCTCTTTTTCAGTATTATATAGGTGAGAAAAAAAAATGTTTTTTAACTTTCCTAAGCAGAATAATCAGAGTAATTTTATCAATATGGGTAATAGTGCTAATCTGTTTATGCATGCCAGTCAGTTCTGTCTCATTAGGAACCTTATGTTAGCAAAGTCTTTTTCCCACCAAGAGGAAGCCTAAACCACTAAAAAGTAATTTTGAAAGGTTGGTTTCAAAGGAAAAGCAGTTTATGCCTTATATTACAAAGTCTAAATTAAAGCTTTCCATTCTAATAGACTCTTGGGCACCTATTTTTTGGTCTACAGCAAAAGAAAGGCTCAAAAAATTCACTTCAAGTGAATCCATGGGATCAAGCATATTTCTGAGAGTTCAGATTTTAGCCTGGGATATAGTATTTAATTTCAGTCTACTGTACCTGCAGAAAGCATCTTTCCAATGCATTCTTTTGCTCTTTGAAACATGATATTCTTGAACAAAGAGAAGAATGAACAGGCAGATGGTCTCCAGAACATGGGAGCTGAGACTTGGTTTGTGTTGAATAACTATTATCTAGCCTTTTATTCACCAACCCTAGACTGCATAAAATAAGGAACCAATAGAAAATGTTAGCTGTTTATCAAGTCTGTTGTCTTCTGAAGAGAGGAAGGAATAATGTACGAGCTGGGTGTGTCTTAAAATGAGACCCAGAGAAAGGGTCCAGGCGCAGATCCACACTCAGGAAAGTGTGCTGTAGAGGTTTTTCTCTGGGTTAAAGCTCTGAGACAAGCTAAAGGATTTTCTACATGAGATGCCAAAGCAGCCAAGAAGAACTCTAGAATACTTCCTTTTTGCAGTCTGATTTCTAACCTTGTAATGAATTGCCTTGTTAAAATAAACATGTTCTATTTTGCAAAACACTGTAAGAGTCTTTGTTAGTCTGGTGAGATGGGATATATTCTCTCTCCAGGAGTAATTACTATAAGTTAGCAGAATATATAGGGTTTTTCATCTGGATATATGCTGCAGGGAGCTTGGAGCCAGGAAGCATCCCCTTGCTGTGCACCATGGTGCTGTGATGCTGGGGTAGCTGAACCTGGGAGCAGGGCAGAGCCAAGTCTGTTGCTGTTTGTCCTGCGAGAAGCTGGCAGCAGAGACAAACCCTGAAATGCTGCACTGAGAAAGGCAAAATAACTTACTTCAAACTGGATAATCCTCCCAACACTATAGAAGGATTTTCTTCCTTTTCTGGATGATTTATTCAAAACTTACTGCAGAAGGCAAAAAGGCTCCTTGGAGAGGCCTTTTTTTGGGTGGTTGGTACTTCAGTGATAGCCCACATTTATATTTCTGGGCTGCAAATTCTTTAGGGTGGACATCATATTATTTACATTTAGTTGAGTGCTCTTTGTTTTAACTGTGTTTTTTTCCTGGAGTTTATCCTGGATATTTGCAAGAAATCATCTCTTCACTAGGGAAACAACCTATTTTTCATCCAAGTTAATGTGGAGTTTGGCCTATATAAGAGTGGTGGGATTTGAGCTGAGGACATCATGTTTTGGTGAATGTCAAGATTTATTATCATGCATTTATAATATGCATTATTGCTTTCAAATCCACCTTTGTCATTACCTCTTTTGGGAGGTTAGTGTCTTTTAATGTGCCTGTTTTGTATTTTCTAATTGAATAGCATTAGAGCATGAGAGTTGAAATAAACAAGTTCCTAAATGCCAACATCATGGAACACCCCCCCCCCCGCCTTTTTTTCCATTTAAACAACTGTTAAAAAGGACAGAATTGAAATGAAATGAGTTCTGCACTATAAAGTTATTTTGCTTTACATTATAAGACAACGGCCTCAACTCTTCAGTAAACCTATTAGATTTTGAAGTATTTATATTGCTGAAATCTGTTAATGTTCTATGAAAATTTTGGAAAAAATTGATATTATTATTCCACATACCTGACATAATTTTGTTTATTCCTAAATATTTCCTCATTTTCTTCCTTTATTTTATAAAAGTCATGTAAGAAAGGTAACTTTTTAGCTGAAGTACTGTGATAATTCTTTGTGAAAAGGTTTGGGGAATTTTCCCCACATGAAAAGTTTAGACACTTTAGAATAATAAATTGCTGCATGGATATATGCAAGATAATACTTGTAGAACTAGTTGAAACTTGTCTCCTTAAACAGACAAGTTGAAGGTCTGTTTAAATAAACTCTTCTTTCAAGTCATACTGGCTGACTTGCTAAGCTTCTTAAGCTCTACTTCAGTTTATTAGGCAGCAATGTGTGTTTGCCGTGCCAAAAGCTGCAGGCTTGACTCCTGCTGACAGTGGCAGTGTATCAGGACATGCCGTTGTCACTGCTAACGTAAGTGAGGCAGCCACAGAGGATTGCGGCCATTAACCATTCTTTAACATATCTAACTTTGCGCTGTTTAGTCCTGGGAGAGCTCCTATACAGCAGTTTATAGTGTTGAATGAAGGAGATGGGACTTTGCTTTGATATGCTGTTATCTCACTGCTCTAAATGCTGGAAAAAATATGTAGGAAATTACAGTGGCAAAAGAGGTATGCTTGCAGCCGCATACCTTCAATAAAATTCCTCTTCAGTTTACACAGCATCAGTGCTGCTGAGAAACCAGTTTTGTACTGATAAAGATGATGTTTCCCAGTGGGAAAATAGTTAGTGTAGCAGATAATGTACAACTGCCCCTTGTTGTGGAGAACCCAGTTGACGAGGGCTGGTTCTCTAAGCTGAGGGAGCAAATGTGGCCTGTTTCATTTCCACAGTCCGCTGTCTTACTATGAGATTGTTCTTTCATCATCTTGATATGGAATAATTTTTGTGTGGTCATTGGCACATTTTAAGATCTGATAGGAGCTTGTTGTGTTTCCCTCAGTGTTGAGATTAATTGAAACACATTCAGAACCATTCATCTAGAAAGGTGTAGCATGCAGCAGTGGGCTTCTTAAACAGGAGCACTTCCAGCATATGTTATATGAGACTGTTTGATGATATTCAGCTGTTAGTTCTCTGTGTGAGACAGCATTTTATTCTAAAGTAATTGTTTTTTAATCCTCGTGCAAAAGTAGGTCACCTCTTAGAAACGGGCAAAAGCAGACAAGCTGGATCTCTCTTCATTCCAGTGTTGGAACGCTGCTCTTCAAGGAAGGGGTCTGATTTTTCCACTTCACTTGAAACTGTTGAATTTTGGGGTATGCAGGGTAGTATAGCTGCTTTTGCAGG
This sequence comes from Cettia cetti, assembly GCA_013401135.1. Lineage (NCBI taxonomy): Eukaryota > Metazoa > Chordata > Aves > Passeriformes > Sylviidae > Cettia > Cettia cetti. The sequence goes on from VZUI01086799.1 coordinate 17,794, forward strand.
TATGTTAAGGGTAGAACATGACAGGAGCAGTCCATATTTCTGTGACAGCATGGTTTATTTTATTTATTTTGGCTTGGATTTGGGCTAATAGTGCTGTACTCTTCTGTTTATTGTGATACTATATTTTAATTGATATAAAGTACCTTTTAATAGTAAATAAAGTTATTATTTCCCTAATGCTCTCCAAATATTCCTGCATCAAGTATATACATCTTTGAAATATCTTTAAAGTTAAACATTTCATTATTGAAGTATGAAATAAAAGCTACTAAAATGTTTAAAAACTTTGTAGTGTTTTCTAATATACCAAACTATTATTTATACATCCATGTCCTTGAAGCAGTGCACTTTTGCATCCATTTGTTATAAACCAGGATCTGCAGTTGAACCATGGCAGCCTGAGGGCTTATGAATGTTGTTGGGCACTAAACATGAGGCAATGGGGGTAGGTAGCCTGGAACTTTAATGGAGTTTTACATTTTTTTGCAGTTCAACTCCCCTGCCCCCTGCCATTGACAGTAAGAATAAGAGTGTGATGAAGAGCTAATAATGAAAATTAACATAAAATATTCCTACTGCTAAAGACCCAGTGCTACAAGGACATGGCTTTATCATGTCTCTTTTTCTAGGACCAGAGCTTCAGAAATTTCTCACATACCATTTCTAAGATTATCCCAGTACTATCAGATCTGTCTTTATTTATCTATTTTTAAAGTTTATTTTAGAAGATGCAGACAGGAGTATCTCTGAGAGTGTTCTTGGAGAAAATTAAAAGCTACTTATAAGCTAATAAGCTAATTATAAGCTAATAATTATAAGCTAATTATAAGCTAATGTTTTGGAGAGTATATCAGACATAAAGTCAGAACCTCCCGTTAGGTACTCTGTTTAGAAAGACTTTGATGAATACTTGTGTCTCAGGTTGTTTACCTACAAGAAAGCATTTTGGAACACAGGAGGGTTAATTCTTCTATATATATTTTTTTTGAATTTACTAGTACTTTGTTTCTTAAAGTAAGCATTTATAAAAAGTGACTTGTACATCAGCTCTTCTAACTGTTCAGTAATTCATTGATTAATTGTGTGACAGCTATCAAAGCTGTAATGTGGAAAACATTGGGAGGTCAAAGAGTTTCTGAGTTATTTGTCCATTATTAGCAGTTGTATTATAATTCATGATGATGTTTCTATAAATACCTTAAAAATGAATGAAGGGAATTGAAAGAAACAGGTTTTAAACAGATCAATATAGCATACTGCTGTTTGAACAGAGGAAAAATCCAAGATAAGGAAGACAGATAAGCCTTACCACTAACTTAATAAGACTTTAGATCAAACCCAATGAGAGTTCTGATGCTGTTTCTGTAGAAATCACTCTAAATCACACTGTGAGTGTGAAATCACTTCCAGTTTTTCATTGGCTCTCCTGGGACTGGCAGAAACCAGGGACTTTGTTGTATTTGAAATATTTTTGGGATTGCAGCTATAACTTGTGTATTATTCTTAAATCTTATGTCATTAAATATCTGATGTCTCATAAATGTCTAGAGATCTTAATGATTAGAAAAGTTCTACTATCAAAAAAAACCACCAACCACCTGTTCAAAATATTTATTGGGAAGGGTCCATGAAAATTATTATCTTCTGAGTACTTACTGCACTTTGATCACTTACTGATTTGATTACAGCAAATAACTGTAATCCAAAGGATAAAATAAGTTTTCCAAGCATATACTACAATATGCATGGAATATGCATGGCATGAGAAAATTTCAGGATTGCATTATTTATTTGTGATTTTATTTTCTAAGGAACTCCTGTACTACTCATTTGGAAATCTGAATCCTATGTTTGGAGTCTTATCTTTGTAACCCCTGAAATCCTTCATTTGCCTTATTTTCTGTGTGAGTGTGAGGCTCATGTGGAAGAACTTCTGACTTATTGGCAAAGTTATCATCTGAGCAGAGGGTATAGGAATGGTCACAGTGTATTGGTGGTATTTACTAAGAGGTTAGCTTATATTTAGCTTTCTTGTATAGAATAATAATTGTGCTCTGGATACAGTTCTGACTGGTCTTTAGTAATTTAGAGTTCTCAATGCTTGTCTAGGCACACTTAAATCTTTGGCCAAATATGTCTTTGAAATTGGGTCATCTTAAGGGGAGTGCCTGATTTCCCTGTTCTTTGACTGTTCAGCTGTAAAACAGGAACATTTTCCTTCCTTATCAGAAGCGACATGAGAGCACACCATTATTAATTACAGCATAATGCTTAACAAAAAAGTGATGAAATCAGACTAATCAGCAAATTAGTAAACCTGTTCATTTCTAAGTTCAAACATTTCAAACATAATCTCATGTGTGACTGTCACAGCTCTGCTCTCTGCGCCTTGTACTGAGCTACTGGATTAGGATGGTAATTTGAAATTCATCCATGAGTACTGCTGTATATGAGACCAGTTGCACTGGGTCAGTTCATCCTGGGCTTCCTTGGTGAATGGAAACTTGTGGAACTGCAGAAAACAGGACTGGTTTTCAGAGGTCCTGCCTGCTTGATTACACCCCTCCAGCTCTCTGCATCTCGGAACCTTTTGAATCAGAGGTTGCATCTTTGTGTTGGATAGACAGTGATAGTCTTCTTGCATGAGCTCATCTAACTGAGCCCATATAAACCCTAGTTACTGATGTATCCTGTGACAGTGATTGCTATATTATCTGTCCAAACATTTCTATTTGTAATTGTTTTTAACTTTGTCTGATTTCATCTTCTACTTCTTAAGTGGCATTCATTATTTATTCTGAAAACCAGTGAGTGGATAATAATTTCGTCTTCACTTTTCCATGCTACTGCAAGCCCATCATTCTTATATTTTGATGGCTATTTTTCATAAAATAATGCATTTATTTCCCACTTTTAGTTTCTCTGTAGAGAACGAAATGTTCAGTAAATATAGAATACTGTCCTGTTAAGCTGCACAACTTTTTGACAGGACAGAGGGAAATGCAATTTTAATATTTCAGTAGCTAAAAGGAGATAGTTCAAAGAATGTAGGCAAACAATGATGAGAATGTGTTGACAGTGCATGAAATCTTTGATGTGGATTCCTTTATAAAATAAAATGACTTTTTGGGGCTGCAAAGAGGGCTGTTAAAAACTCCAGTTATAAGCCCTCATGAGAAAATAAAAGAGTCCTTTTGGTTTTAGCATTGCTCCTCAGCTGAAAGAATGATTGATGATTTTTAAAGAACATCTTCTAGTGCAAAGGACTGTAGCAGAGGCTATCTTGATGCTGGTAATCTGTACTGTGTTTTTCTGTTCATTTATTCACTCTTTGTAGGAAATTAAAGCAGATTAATGGAAGGGGTTTTTTTTGGAAGAAAGGAGTAGAATTCAGGAAACAGAACTGTGAAAATTGATATTTACATGACATGGCTGTGTAATGTTTGTCAAAGAAGAAGAGAGTATTACAACCTTTTTTTGTGGCCCACTAAGAAGGTTATCTGTAGAGTACAAGCAATGGACTTCTTATTTGTTACACACGTCTGAGGCACAAAGAGAGAATGGAAGAGTTCAGTTTGATTCCATCTTACAGACACAGTTCCGCTCAGGTTTAATTGTTCTGTGTGCTGTAAGAACACAAAAAAAATTCTGCCTTGAAAAAGATGAGGCGAAGTATTCTGCAATTCATGAGATAGGAACAGAGGCACTGGAATCTGCCTGCTGCTCACTGAGGCCCTGGATGAGATCTTCCTCACTGTGAAGATCATGGACTGTGTAGCACCTTCCTAGCAGTCTTTGAAGGGGCAATTAAGTGGCTTCCTGTCTTCTCATGCTACTGATGTTGAGAAGACATGCTTTATCAGGATGAGCAACTATTTTCTGTAAATACTCTTAAAAGTTCTCTCATCATTTGGCTGGGGGTCATGGTAAAGAGGGAATCAAGTAAATCCCCATCCCAGATTGTTTCTGGCACCTAAGAGTTGACTTTCACAGACAGTGAAGTGCTCAAATAATGAACTCCTCTTTACTAAAATAAATAGGCCAGATACTTGAATGTTCTTTTATGAAAAGGAATACTTGTTTTTAAAATACCTGGGAGATGATTGCAGCCTTTGACTTGAGATTATATTTGTATTTATTCTCTAGATACAGAACTATGCTGAATGACTTTCTAATCCTCTGGGAACTTTCTAATCCTCTGTAGATACAAAAGTAAGATGTGGGGGTGTACAGATCTCTTCAAAGGATCTGATATTCTATATGGAACTTGTGAGAAGCCTCCTTGAAATATGGTCACACACAAGACTTCACAGCATAGCAGCCAAAAAATCATGTCCACCACTTCCAAAACAGTAAATAACTGCCTGAGAAATAATCACGAGTGTTAGGCAAATGCTCCTGGGAAAACAGCACAGGTTTTATTTTGCTTACAGGTAGGTACCCACCAGGAGTGTGTAAGAGTGGTACTACAAGCATAAGTGCGATATTTTAGTGGTAGTCTCTTTTAAATATCAGAAGGACTTGGTCTCCCCAAATTCACTTAAAATCTCTAGAATTTAACTAAGATGCCATTTCCATTACATAATCATTATTTTGTTGGCACCTACTTGTTTTTTGCCGCTAAATATTACTTAACATTTCTAGGATATGGCTGATGAAAATGGTGAGAAATTTTTGTATGGTCTCAAGCTCTAAGCAAGTCTGTATGCTGTCCTTGTTTGCTTGAGTTCTTTGGACAACACTAGCCCTTCAGCAAACATCTCAGAACAAACACAAGTACCCAGCTTCTGATATTTCTAATGTTAAAAACAAGCACATATACCATTTTTATGTCATGGAAATCTACTTTGCAACAGACTTAATTTCCCCCTATAAATGCATTTGATTTTCTTTTCTTGTTTTCAAAATGACTTTACAGTGCATCACATTTGTATCATAACACAATTGGAAGATTATGTATTGATGGTAGGTACATGATCTACCTTTGTTAACATCATATTTGAGTGTTTAAAATCTTTACTTTATACTTATATTATTGTCTTACTATGGCTTCCAGTTTTATGGACGCAGCGTCCATGTAAGAAGACTGACTGGGTTCCCTCTGGTCCTGTAGGAAACCTGTAGAAGTTGAGAATGCAGGCAGACTCTTCTAAATTTGGAACTGTTGGCCTGATCAATGGACTCCATTTCTTACTGTGTGATGTCCTTGATGCTCAAGACAAAGGAAATATAGCTGTTCCAGACTACACTGCTGTACTGAAATTAACTTACAGGGAAGGATTCATAATATGTGTTGGAAAAGATTTCTATATCTCTTGATCATAAGGATGCAAGTATTTTTGCTTTTGATAAAAAAAATTCAGACACACAAATACAGAACTATCTTTTCAAGCATGCAAACAAACATCAGGTATCCAGTACTTCTGAAAATAATTAGTGAATAATCTGAAGGAAAAGGACATTTCAGAAGCTGAGAATCAAAGTGGCTGGAACTGAATCTCAGAAATGTCTTGCTGAAGAAGTACTGAGCAATCCTTCGATAGGGAAAATGGAAATTCTTTGAAAGATCTGTATTTCTGTGAAAACTAGTTTAGATTAGAAAGGGATAGTGCCCTTCATGTAAAGCTTTCATTGCAAAATGGAGAGGCTGGGAAAAGTGTGTGTGCAGTAATGTGTGACAGAGTGAAACAGATTGTTAGGTGCAGCAGTACACTTAAAAAAACCACAGGTGTTGTGTCAGATATGACTAAATTATATAATACCTATCTCGTAAAAAGTTTATGGCTCTTAGGATCATAGAATCACAGGTAATTCTGGTTGGAAGAGTCCTTAGGTGGTCAGCTTCCCCAGCCTGGGTGGCTGCAAGGGTTCTTCTTTCCCAGGAAGAGTGCTTTGCATTTCTCCTCACTGCATGTGAAGGAGATCCTTTGAACTCCTGTCAGCCAATTTCTCCAGCCCACCTGGGTCTCACTGAATGGCAGGCCTACCCTCAGCATGTTAGCTGGCCCTGCACCCTTCTGGCTTGAAGAGAGAGCATGCCAGCACCTCCTCCAAGTCCCTAATAAAGGTGTTCAGCAGGACAGGTCAAGAAGCCTCCTGCAATATCACTTCTTACTGGCCTGCAGACAAAGTGTGACCCATTAACCATTACTCTCGGAGGTCTATCATCTCAGCAACCTTTTACACCTCTGGATGTCCACCCCTCCACAGCGTAATATCCTAATATTTATAATGGAACACTGTGGTAAACAATGTTGAAGGCCTTGCTAAAGTTGAGGTAAATGACATCCACTGCTTTCCCAGCAGATATTTTTCTTAAGTCATAGTTTCTTCATTCTCAGTGGAATTTTAATTAGAAAACATGATGGAGTTAATATGCACAGTCGGGCAGAGGGAGGGCAGAAGCTGAGAGACACAGTGAAGGGCATCTTCTTCTGCCAACAGTCCAGTAAGTTCTGTCGCCTGGCTGCTTCAGTTCAGCTGGAGATACATGTGTGTGTAACAGCAAACAGCACTTCCATATGTACTTAACTGTTGTGCAGAGGTTAAAAATATAAGTTTAAGGGTTGTGCAAATATTAACTCATTCTAGTCAGTCTTGTTAGCCTGTTGAAGCCAATATTGATATTAGGAATGGCCAGAGAATATGTTTAGTGCATGTATGTGCAGAAGACCCAGTAGTAAATTGCAACTTCCTAAAGTTGTGAATGAGATTTTAACACTACTGAAGTTGTGGTAGAATAGAGAGAACACAAACTTTGGAGACTGGTTTGCTACAAGACAACAGGGATCTTCATAAAATAGCCATAACCTGCAGTTGAGGAACTGATTAGCTTGTCTATAACTGGTGTGATCTTTTAATAGCAACTGATATCAAATTAATTCCCTTGGCATATGCTTGAGGAGGTAACTTGCAAGAGTAACCTCAACTTAAAAAAGAAGTTATCATATTAAAACCAAGTAAAATAATATTTTTCCTGGATTATTGCATTACTATAAAATACCATACAAAAATTTTAACTAGAACGTGGATTTATTTTAAATAAAAGGGTAGTCATTGTGTAGTGTTGTCTGTGCCACAGTATACTGGGATGTCAAAGATGGCTTTTGTTCTGTACCAAGAATTTTCTTACCAGAAAAAGTGAACCCTTTAACACTTCCAAAAATATTAAATCCTTCCAAAATACGATCTATTCAAAATACGTTAATCTTACTCCAAATGATATGATATTTGACCTATGCAGACTCTTAAAAATAACATGAAAGGGAATCGTCTGAAGGAAGGGATTGTGGCTGATGATTCATATGATGACCTAGGTTGTGACTGAAAGAAGTAAGGAATGATTTTTCTTTTTACCCTTCTATTTGAGGAATGAAAATGGAAGATGCTTACAAGAATTGGAAGAGGATAAGAAGAGAAAAGTGACTTGTTAAAAGGAATCTGGTTTATAGCATTGGAACTTGGAGATTTCTGCTTAGTGAACAGCAGTTCTGCCTTAGTGTCAGTCTACATCACTTCATTCTACCTAGGGAAAATATTTGAGATTTTCTCAAAGTTGTTTGCGGTTATTAGCCATAATTTTTATTTTTCTCTGAGCTGTTTTTGTCATGTGATGCTGATTTCCTGGCTTAAAATGAGTTTTCCTTTCAAAATGTCAGTTTTGTTATGTATAGATGCTTTCCTGAAGTGGTGTGAGGTGGTTGTTAAAGAGCAGTGGCTCTGCTTGGAGAACATGGTCTTTGCCAGACTTTGCTAAATACTTCACAAATGCCTGTGCATTGTACGTGTAATGATATCTTAATTTTATCACAGGTAATGTGGTTTGAAAGGGAAAATGAAACAAAAAGTTATACTCCTGCTTAGTTAGCCTGCTGTAAAATTCTGGCTCACTGGGATGGAGACGTTAAGAGTGGGATTAAAATGCATATCCTCTGGGTAAAATGTGGTGGTGGCATTTGGAAACTTGTATGCTAGAAGGGTTAGTGCTTATTAGCGGGAAATATTCTGTATGTCCTGCTGAAAGTGAAAATGCTGAAGTAGGGAGTATGTTTCTTCTCATTGTGACTGAAATAAAGAACTTTAAGAAAAAAATTAATGTAGTTTAATGTACATGTAGAGAATGTCATTAATTGTCTTGGTGGTGTGCAGGCAGTACTTTACAGTAATTGTAGTACAACCAGTAGAATATTAATGCATGCTGCTTTGACCTGCTATCAGTCATTTTGATTTGAATATAATTTGCATAATACTTTGCATATCAGTAACATACTACTCATTAGATTTTATACTGCTAGGGTGGTGGATTAAGGAAATGATTGTAGTAGCATTATTCCAATTAAAGGAATCAACTTCTGTGTTTCTCTTTTTTCTTACTATTTTCCAAAATAACTTATAACAACGTTTTTAGAATATTAGTATTATTTTAATCAGGATTAGTATTAAATCCTAGATGGACCATGTTAATAGTAGCTACCAGTTTTGTTCCAGCCTCTCATTTGTGTTTATTGTACTTTATTTAAATTTCCTTAATTATTTTATTTACTTTATTTTTACAGTGTTACTTGTGATAAAAGTTGTGTATTTTCACTATGATTTTTAAAATGTTTAGCATATTTAACAGTGACAACAGAGAGCTTAAATACAGTAGTTGAAACCTAAAGCTAGACATAAAAGCTATTGATTTGATATAAATAGTTAAATATTTTTCAAATATAATTAATATTATTTTTCTAATATTATTATAAATATTATACTGCAGTGCAGATGTAATAAAAAAAATGTTGTGAAAACTTGTGACTTGGTTGGTAGCCATCATCACTAGCAGAGAAGGCTTCCAGGATAAAAAGTTTGTCCAGTGTGTGTCTACAGTGATTCAAAGTGCGTAAGACTTGGATCAGAGGCAAAAACAGACAGAGAACTTGTCGAATAAGGTGGGTTATTTTTGGCCAGGAAGAAAACTTGCTGTTAGTCTGCATTTCCCAGACAGCTTGTTGCAGTTTCAGTGGACTATTGGAACATGAGTTGATTATTCAGTGTGTAGTACTTTGATTTGACCTCATGCATTTAGATCTTTACGGAGATAGACACTGCATAAAAATCCAGAATGACTACTAATCTCTTTCACCTTCAGTATTAGGGAAAATAATCACTATCAGAGTTTCTTTCATCCTAACTACAGATGAATTTAATTTACAAGAAATGTGAATTCCACTGGCCTATAGTAAAATTATCAAGTTCATAGAACATATATGCTCTATGTTCTAAAAATATTAGTTTCTTTTTAGTTGAAAGGTTACTTACATTTGCATTCATATGGCATGAATTCAGTTAATATAAGTGTGGCTATAATGTCAGTAGTCTTTTTTTCTCTATTTATTTATAGAATTCAAAGGAACTTTTACAACTCTCAGTAGAGCTGTCCCCTAGAGTTCCAGTGACATGCAAGCTGTTTTGTTGTTAATCAACCTCCCTCACAGCCAAGCTGTGACATCATGAGAAAAAGAGCCTTTTTGCTTTCAATGGAAGATGCACAATTACTTTTCAAACATTGAATTTTTTTAACCAAAGATTTCATTGTTCTTTAAAGAAATAATTTTTTATTTATCCAAAAAGACTTCTTCTTAGACAAGATCTCTGAGAACTTCTTTGGGCTTTTGAATGAGATTTTTAACATAGAACTTGCTTTGCACTACTTAATAACAGACATTTTACAGTGTAGCCAGCTATTTTTTGTGCCTGGTAATAAAGGTACTGTTAGTAGGCCACATGTGTACTACTACTGCCTTTATCTCACCTGCTCACAGTTATTTGAGAACTTGTGAACATCTCACCTGTTTCACACTTTCCATAGCTATTATTGACATAAAAAAATTCTGTGGGGAAAATAAATAGATCGATAAATAGTGTACATGTATTAACTGAATTAGAATTGTATGTAGAATTACATGAATTCAAATAGCCACTGGCTAAAACACAATTTGCATGAATATTGAATGGTGAAATGTTTCCTAGATGGACTTAATTTCAATTGCAAGTACCCAATAAAGCTATGTTATGCATTTGTATGAAAACTGCCTACTCTTTGAATGACAGTTCATTTCAGAAGCATTAGTATAATTAAGGACTTATATATGTAAATCATGGAAATTAATGATTGAATTTTGGTGTGAACTCTAAAATTCTGAGAATTTTAAGGCAAAACCTATCTTGGACCCCAGTCAATATGACCCTGGAGGGGTCATACCTCCCCATGTGGATGTACTACATCTATGAAAATTAATTCAAAATAAGTATCTTTCATTTCTTTCAAACCTCTGGAAAAGATGTATTCTGGATCCTATAATTTTCAGGTATGTATGCAAGGGGTGGATGAAAAATACTTCTCACCAAATGTTTGGTCCTTCCAACTTCCATTTCTGGTGTTGCAGCTGTTACTGTTAGGGAGTTAGGGGCTTCTGTGAAGGTGCACAAGACCTCGTCAACACAGTGAATGTGACACTTGTGCATTCAGAAAATACTAAAATAGTATTTTCTAGTATTAAATAAAAAATTCTGTGTCTTACAACATAACTGTACAAAAGTCTTCAGTCTGTTCCCAAAGGATTAATTCTTAAACCTTAGCAATTTTTTGTCCTATTTTGAAATACAAGAAATACTACAAGATCACTGCTTTACAAATTCAGAAGAAGGATAAATATAAGAAAAGAAAAATTACATACTATGGGATTTTAGACATAAACATACTTTTTTAAAATCAAAAATTGAAAAGGAAATAGTCTATATTTGTGTAAAGATGTGTTTTAATTCAAACACTGATAGTTTTTAAATAGAATTCTGAATACTGTAGCTGGAGAGATTAGGGAAATATAAAATTACAATTTTTAATGTACAATTTCACAGAATTTATTCTATAGATTTCCAGAGCTCTACTTTATTGACATAATTAGCTGCAATTCAGAGTCAGTATTAACTGAACCACAAGTTATTAACAACACTTTAGAATTTAAATGCTAATTTAATAAAGAATGAAGAATTCATTTAACTCAGCATGGTCATCCTCTTTGCTGAATTTTATCATTTGCTTTCAGTGTGTAGAGTCTCATGGCGCAAATCAGGAATAGGTCATGCATGGTTGCTTAGTGGTTTCTTAATTAGTATTATAACCCATTTGCTTTGTTAATAGCTTTGCATTTGGAAATATCATATCCCATTTTTGCTGAGGAATCATCACTGGGCCTAGTCTAGAGTAGGCTTGTTAAGGAAGCAGAAGAAATCAAATCCTGTGTGATCCTGCAAAATGTGTTTGTCATGTTCTGTGATCCAGGTGACTGTTCTTTGTTGTATCTTTCTTTTATAATATTCTGTGAATACCTGGGCTCACACATGACCTGATTGCAAGATTGTATCTTTAAGAGTGGTGCTATCATTCATTGTGATTTTAGCTAAACACCTTAAATGCAAAAATACTTGATACATGTAGGCCAATTAGGTAAACTTGGTTTGGTTTTTTTTCCATTTCGAATATAAAGGGAAATCGTGTTATAAGAAAAAACCCTTTGCTTACTGTTTAAAAGCTTTCTTAAAACCTCGCATTGCATTGCTGAGAAGTGCAGGTGTTGATCTTGTTTGCTGATGACAAACCAGAAGCTGTGATGCACCAAGTCACACATCTTGTGTGCAAATGTTTACTGTGGCTTCATGATGTGCAATGGGACTGGAAAAAAGGGGTGAGAGGCTCTGCAGAGCTGAGCTTGGTGCCAAGGAAAGAAAGTTCTGAGAATCCCTTTGGCTGCTACTCCTGGGCACTGATACAGTTCATAGCCCATACTGGCTACTGTGAAGAAAATCAACTCCAAATAACTCTAAATAGGAAAAAAAAAAAAAAAAATTTCCTCTTTTCTTATAACAGATAGTCATGTTGTATGATTTAAACTAATGTTGGTCTTGTTTAATGATTATTCACTAGCTCATGAAAGAGGCTACAGAATATAAAAAAAACCAGAATAAGCTCACTTAGCACATGTTTGGAGGTTTATTTGCAGTTCATGCTGCACAGATGGGTAATAGTTTGAAAACGCAGATGGAATTTAAGGAACAGAAAGTTCAGTGGTGAAACTGCTGTATTGAAAACAGGGAGAGAACTGAACGAACCAACAGCTTGAGAGAAAAATATTGAGGTCCAGCTGGTTATTACACAAATTATTTTAGCCTCTCCTTATGTATAAACTGTGAGGACAAACAGCAAATATTTTACAGGAATTGGCTGCTTCCTCATTATTCTCTTATACAAGAAGTACCTCTCAAACCTAGTTAAAATAGAAAGGCTTTTTTTTTTTTATTGAATGATGTTGTTTTGGGAGTTAGTGAAGGAAAGATGCAAAGATCTATCTAAACAGCAAGATAAAGGTAGAGAAAATGAGTAGAGCAAAGTTGTTGGAGATTTTAACCCCAGGGTCTGTTAATCCAAAGAGAGGGATTGAAAAGCCAGTTTGGTAAGGAGGACAACCTGCCAAGCTCACCAGTCTGCAGGTCCTGCTAGTGTTGAGTGCCTGCCTCTTGGCAGGAGGACTTGTTTGCTTCAACGGCATTTACCTTGTGCTTCATCTTCAGAAAAGCAGGGCACAGGGAAAGCCTTGTTACTCTTTTCTGAAAAGAGTGAAGGGAAGAATACTCCCAGCAAGGTTTCACCCAGCTGGTTCTTTCCCTGAGCTTTGTCCACTTGTCATACCTTTTGCAATTATCCACTTCTCACCAATGCCACAATTAGGTTGAGCTATTTTATCTAGAGCCAGTGTGTTGTAGACTTCAGCTCTTGAATAATTTTATTATCTGGGGATCTGTTTACTCTAAATTTTTCAGTTCTAGCTCAATTGAGTCTTTCATCATAATAAAGTAACTGGGCTACTATATAGTTTCAGATTTTCACATCAGAGTTTTTTGGAAAAGTTTTATTCAATAAATAAGATCTGATAAGAAAAAATGAAAAATATGATGAAAACTCATTTTTGCAGAACATTTACATACTTTATATTATTCTCTCAGTTCCCCAATTTTCTAATATTTCACTAATAAGTGTGAGGCAGATATTTTTAGCTAAGTTATAAAACAAAGAAAATTATTTTTGAAGTACTAAATTACATATATATGTAATTCCAAGAATAATGCGGAATCCATCATTCAGAACAAGAGGAGAAGCCTCAGCAATAAATTCATTCCTTCAAGCACTGATTTAAAAAGAGAGAGAAAGAGAAGAATAAAATTATATAATCAGATGAATTAAGACTATAATTTACTGCTGTGCTCTGATTTATCTCCTGCTGGTAGAGATTGTCTCATAAGTGAAGCCAGTATGGCTGAGCATTTAAATTCAAATTCTTTAGATCTGACTGTTTTTTTCCCCTCAAAGTTGTATGTTTCTGTATATTTAAATTCTAGCTTATTAAAAAAAAAACCAGCCTAACCCTGAGAACCTGCAAGATTATTTGCTGTATATAACTAATTTTGTAGAAAGAAATATATAAGAATTGTAAAAGCCCCAAATAAATAATTCTACTAAATAATCATAGTATCATAATGATCTTTTAAAATAAATTATCCTCATGACAATGTTTATGTGGAGTTTTGCTGTAGGAGTTGAGAGCCTTCATCATAAGTAAAAGGAAATAACTAGGAAGTTATTAATGCTTTTTGTTGTGTTTATTGGATTAAATACTCAGAAAAAAAACCCAAAACTGTTTCTTTTTTCCTCTCTTTCCATGAACTGGGCTGTTTCTTGCAGAACCACATTGAGATCTACTCTTCTAGCTTGTCATTCTTCTGTTTCTTGAATTTTATAAACAGTGTTGGTTGGTTATTTTTCAATATTGAAGTCATACCATTTTTGTTGGTAAAGTCAGTGTCCTAATTATCTTTGATAAAAATAAAAAATTAAATATCAATTTTTAACAGCTTAGAAAAGGAGCGTTGCACTCTTTTTCTGGTCTGTGGACATTTTTTTTTCATGAAGCTTGTACTTCCTGTCAGACAATGAAGAAAGTAAAGGTTTGTCATGTTTTTGCAGGAAGCATTGATGCTGACAGGAACAGAGAGGTTTCTTTTTGAAGGAATCACAGCATGGGATTGTATCTTCCAGCTAAGAGTTTAGGATTGAAAACAACTGGAGAGGACCTTGCAAGGTCATTTTGAAGGATTTAATAGGGGAAGATCCAAGCATTTATATCCAGGATCTGTTGATTCATTTTCTGGACATAAGATAAATAGCGGTGTTTTCAACCCTCATGTATGAAGAGATTTCTGAAATTCTAGCAGCAGTCTGAAAATGAGAAAAAAGTGCTAGTGCTGTTCAGGGAAAGAATAATAATTCTCCAAGCTAGCAAGTTGTAAAGATGTCTATAAAGCAGTGATCATCATGTGATCACTGCCCAAGAGGTGCCAGCAGACATACAGTGAGTGCATTTCACTGTCCATCCAGCTGGATTTACTGAAAAATTGGGTAGAACTACTCATGGAGTACCAAGCCAAAGGAGTTATGTCCCTTCTAGTAAGTAGACAAGTTTTATCTACACTAATCTGAGCATCTCTGTGTGGAACTGCTCACATTTGTACAGATGTATGTTTGGTTAGTAAAGACAGCTTCCTTGGATGCAGAGAAATATTAGAACTGTCTGGAGCTAAACCTGTACAGCATTAAACCCCACTGTCTCCTCCTCCCTCTAACTGTGTCTGTGGAAAATTTCTTTCCAGTAATTGTGCGGGCTGGGCTTACTGTATTTTTAGTGGTTTTGGTTGCACAGCAAAAGCAAAGAGATGCTGGATGGTAGTACCGGGATTCTGATTACTCAAAGGAGAAGTGATTTTGTGTAAAACATCATTCCTTGCAGAGTATATGGAGGTACCACACTGTGAAACTGCATCAGCCTGGCATGCAGAGAACAGAGACTCACAAATAGCATTCTTTAGCAAAAGTTTACTGACATATTCTTATTAGTGTCAATAGGCAGTATCACCATTTATCAATTACCATTTATCAATTTTGGTCCTTGGATTATAAAGAAATATAAAGAAATTTCTAACTATGAGATAGTGACTGACTGTCCACACTTTGATAAGGACTGGATCAGCAGCTTTATAAATAGAGTAAATAGTCTCCATAGCCCTCTGCTACATCCTGCAGATATAGCCTTTGTACCTGATTGTACAAAGGAGGTTGAGTTGAATGAGGCTAAAAACTAAGGCATTTATGTTGCTGTGCTTTTGACATGTCAGGCTCCATGTATAGCAGGTCAGCAGAGTTGAGCAGTTTATGAGGTGAGTGGAAAGCACTGATGAGTGGAAAGCACTGATGCTGGCAGTCATCAGGCTTCATCCCTTGGTGCCAAGGACTACAAAGAGCCAACCATTGCTTTTGGTCACAAAACTCTGTTAAGGAGTACAGGAACCTGATATTGGATGGCATGGATGGACACAGCTGTTCCTGTCCTGCCTGCTATGAACACAGTAATACCTTGTTCTGTAGGAATATTGGTCAACCAGCAATGGTCAGTAGTTCTTTCTCTAAACCACACAGCCACCCTGACTTATGTGATTATTTAGGAATTTTATTTCTTTGTTATGAAGAGGACAATAATACTGAGCAGTTTCTATCCTATTTTTGGCTTTTCACTTCAGATTTTAAATATCCTCTTATATTTTTCAGTCTTTAGTAATAATGGAAGACTGACAAAAGAAAAGGGATATGCGTGAAATACAGAGATAGGTTCTTTGACCATGTCCCCTCAGTGGTACTATATATCATAGTTCAATTTCTAAAGTTCTGCTTTTTTCTTGCTCTCTAAATCCACAAACAAAAAATAATCTCTGCTTTCAATGCAGGTTTGATGTGCCCTCAAGTTCTATCAGTGTAGAGAAACTCAATTTATAAAGGCATAATTTATATTCATTTCTTTAAACATCCAAAGAAAGGGTCCTGACTACCCGGCTTGAATGAACTGACAGTAAACAGGACATGTGAGAAGCCTAGATGTTGACTTGTCCTTGTCCTTTCAGCCCAAAGAGCAATTTCTGACTCCATTCTGTTCGGACTCAGGGCTGTGAAGGGGAGAGGCCTTCAATGGAGGGCACAGCAGGGCTCCTGGTTTTAAGGCTGTTTGCAAACAGTGTTGAAATGCTGTGACTGCAGTGTTTTTGACTTTGTTCATGTCCCCCCTGAACAACAAGCCTTTTGGGAGAGAATTTCTCTGTAGGCTCTTAGATTTTTGCCCTTTCCCTTTGTGTTTTTGGTCACAAAACATTATTTCCTTGATACCCCTTTTCAAAGGGATATCAAGGAAATAATGTGTCTCTTCTTCAAACAAAACTTTTTATTATTTAGCCTGAATAGTTAAAAACTTTCACTATCTTAATCATTCTTTGACTTCTCTTTCCAACAAAGAAGTGCATCCCAAGTAAGTGGATCCCACTTGAGCTATGCAGTGTCAAGCTTCTGTCAAGCCACAGAGAAAAAGATTAAAAATAAAAGGGCCAACTTTTGGTCCTCATCTCTCTGATGCAAGTACCAACCTTTTCCTCAGTCAAATTTTTGTAATTAGATGTTTTAAATAGAAAAATATGCTTTGAAGTTGTTGGATAAATCAAGAAGGATGGGGATTCAATGGGTTTTAAGCAAAGGCTTTGAGTAAGTCATTAGGGATTTTATGAGGGTAGTGTTAGCAGAGTGCAAATAGTGGATGGTAAATTTGAAAGAAGTTATATGAGGATATCTGTATGCTGGATATCTCTGGAAATAAGATTTAAAAAAATACATTGGAGATAAAATGTGAAAATCACAGCAAAGAATTATTTTAGTAAGATCACCATAGATGATTATATGTAAAAAAAGTAAAATGCGTTAAAAGGCAGGTTACTTTTAAGTCTAAACTCAAATCAACACTTATTTTTAGCAATGGAAATTCATTCATCTATGTGAATTATGGTGTCTCTAGGGTACTGCTGTTTTCTTACCAAAACACTTGAAGTTTCTATAATATTCTGTCCAACAATTGCATAAAAAATTTTAGAAATAATTTTATTTGTTTGATTTTCCAAGCAGCAGTAGGTAGATGGATGACTCTAGTGCATTCTGCTTTCTTTTTTTCTTTTTTAAATTTGACATGTAAGTATTTTTTGCCACCGAAGCTATAGAAGTTTTGAGTTATTCTTTCTTATTTTGTTGACCTTTATGATATTTCTGAGCCTCAAATAATTATAGTGCTTATTGAATTTTAAGTTCTCTTGTCTACAGGGACTTGGATGAAACAGAGTAGTTTTCCTTAGTGGTAAATCCTTAATAAATTCCTTCTTTCTATAATACTAATTTGGAGACTAATGGGAGAGAGCTCAGCTTTTTACTGTTCATGGCAGAAAATTTTGGTCGTTTGAAACAAATCTCACTACTTATATGGTAGACATGTCATAGCTAGAAGTATTGCACCATCCAGCTCCCTCAAAGAAAAATATGGGCTAAGTAGTGTTTGACCAATTTATGCCACTGTTCTGTTATGGTTTGCTGTTCTTTGATAAACCAAGAAGTTATGAGAAATTATGCAGAAGGAAATGTACAACATAATTGATAAACTTAGCACTGTTATTGCATTTATTTATATGATGGCTCTGCCAGGTTGTGATATGCCGTAGCAAAGACCAGATTCAAGGGATTGTTAAATCTTGCACTGCCTTCCTCTCTACAGTGCAAGGCACTGTATCTCTCTATGATAAAATCCAGGAAACCTCTGTTAGTTGCCAAATACTTCCCCACATACCAAATTAAACAGGCTTGTATGACTAGTGTTTTATTTTCTAGAGGGAAAAAGGAAACAAAGTCATACTGTCTTCTGAACCTCCAAAAGATAAAGTGAATCCTCCACTGAGGAATATGCAAAAGTTCTGCCCCATCGTCCTCTGTAGTGGGGTGGCTGCTGACTTGTTGAGCAAGCATTTTGCTGCTCTGCAGTCCTGGGCCTGGGAGAGTCCAGCTTTTGGTTTTTAAAGCTAGTCTAAGTTAGTAATCCCAGCCTACCTTTGGTCAGTGGTGAAAAACAGGCATCTCCAGAGAATGATTAGTCATCTGGCCATGTTTTTAAAGTATTTTTTCTCCTGACTTGGCTATTTTTGTTTATTAACTGGGTTAGTTGGTTGTATCTTGATTACATTTGCTGTCCATTACTGACCTTTTTCTCTCTCCAGTCTTTTTGGTATTTCACATGATCTAAGTCTTCTTTTATAGGGACCAAGAGTCAGCGAGTAGCCCAGCAGTGAAGCCCAGCTGAGTAGAGGCAAGGTACTGTCAGATCCAGTCCATTTATGAAGTTTACACACACAACTGTCGCTGAATATTATGCACTGGAAGCTGAGACTGGAACATGGAATTTGTACTTACTGATTTGTTTGTGAGGGGTTTGGATGCAGGGATTTTGTAAGTGGCCCATTTTTTTCTAAGTTGATTAAATGGTGCCTAAGTCCTATTGTTGACATGGCTACCAGTCTTGCTGGGAGATTCAAACAGGCATTTTCCTGCAAGCTGTCTGCATTTTTAGGTGATTAATCTTCTTAAAATCTTATGTGCCTACATTACAATTCATAAGGGATTTAGTGTGTGATACAGCTTTTTCTGATCCAGTTGTGGATGTATATTCAAAAGACATTTTCTAAAACAAGATTAAGCTAAATATACCTATTTTTCTACCTTCTGACTGGTGCAATAAAAGTTGTTACTCCACCATCTAATCATTGACTTGGTCTTACAACAGGAGGACTGTGTGCCCAGACATGACATCTCAAGGTCAGCCAGTCTGCATTTCTGGAAATAAATTATATGGCGCTTACAAAAATGTTCCAGATGTCTTTCAAAGTACCTAGCTCACCTCTATACTTGTTGAGGTCAGTATGGTAACTCCTAATATCAAAGCAAAATATATTTATCTTCACTCACAATAGAACTCTGTTACTCCATCTTTTAATTGTCTGTTTTTATTGAACCCATTTGAATTACAAAAATAAGATGCTTATGAACTTTTCTGGGGTCATTGTTTATAAAGTACTGTAAATGAGATTAATTCTTTAAAATCACAACTCAGTAAAATGTTTTGAAAGAATTTCTGGGAGCATTAGTATTTAGTAAAGATGAAGAAAGTAATAAGTTTTGTGTAGACTCATTTATTTATAGTCAGAAAGAGTTTTGCCAAATTTAAGAGCAGCTTGACTTCTCTTTAAGTGTGTTTATGACATGAAAAATATGTTAAAGGAGATAATGAACTATCTGGTCTCCTAATCTTATGGCACAAGCAAACTAGTCAGAAATTAAAAGGATGTAACTTAACAGTTGGATACATGAGAAATCCAGTCGTTTGTATTCAGATTTCTTTCTGCAACCAAAATAAAATGGCTGTGTTTCTCACACTTTTGTTTGAAATGCTACATAATCCAAATGTTTTGTAAACTCTGTCAGCTGATAGCAGCTTAGCTGTTACTAATGAATATAAACCATCTCTCACATTTCTGAGTTACCAATTTATTCTATGTCATGTAAAAATAATTCTTAGGAACAGCAGAAAAAATAATTTTTAGGAACAGCAGAAGCTGTTCCTAAAAATATTTATACTGTTGTTGTAAGACTGTGTAGGACTATTTTCAGCATCTTGAAATTACTTTGGATAGGACAATAGGCATGACTTAAGAGAAAGAGATCTAAAGCTTGATGACTTGTGCTATGCAAATGAAAAATTTATATGACCAGAATACTTTGAAGACCCTTAGTAAGGGTAGTTTTTCATCAGCAAAATGATAATTCTTGCATGTTAATAATGCTTTCCTACATATCTTGAAACTGTCTCAGGGGCAGTTTAGGATGGATATTAGGAAATGATTCTTCACCCAGGGGGTATTTGGGCACTGGAACAGGCTCTCCAGGGAAGTTGTCATAGCACCAAACCTGACAGAGTTCAAGAAGTGTTTGGACTAGTCTTGTGCAGAGCCAGGATTTGGATTTGATAATCCCTGTGGGTCCCTTCCATTTCAGCATATTCTGTGATTCTGTGGTTTGAGAGCAGTTCTTAGATCAGTTAATTGTTTCTCTCGCTCTTTTGGAGCGTAGTAGTGATAGTTGGCAACTTGGTATCTTGTCATCCAACTGAAGCAAACTTAAAAATAAAAATGTGCATAGTAGTAGAATGGGATTAATGCTTTGATTTGCTGAAAAATAATTGCTCAGAAGCAATGATTATGCAGAGTGCATAATTCTGCAATGTATAATTATGTACTAAACATTGCATGTTTTGAGTTGTTACTGTTGACTTTATTGTTATTACACAGAAGCAAATTCAAGTTAGAATTTCTTCAAAATATCAAGTATCTAACAAAAAAAATCTTTGAATCATTGCTGAAGTATGACTAAGATGTCATACTTCAGCAATGTCATAATCCATTTGGTGAATATGCAGCATAATTCAATATTCAGTATTTCTTTTATTTAACACTGCACCGTGACCTCTGTGTAAATAACTGTCTTTTGTCTGTGAAGGTTGTTAGACACTTTTGCAGCACTGTATATGCTTTTGCACCACAATTGTTTGAAATACCTTTTCCAGAAAAAAACTGGAAAAAGAGGCAGCTGACAAATCTTTCCCCCAGAAAGGTTAGAAACCTATATTCGTTCAATTTTCTTAGTGTGCCTTGTCCTGACTGGATTGTGCAAATGGTTCTTACCAACTCCAGGGTGCCGGAGTGATAAAAACAATATACCTAATCTTTTTTCTTATTATGGAACAGTTATAGCTATTGTACAGTTAAGGTTGAAGTTTACTTCCATTACCAGCCTGATCTACAACTCCCATCAACCACTTATCCCCAAAACAAGCCATTACCTGTGCAATTTCACATCATATCTCATGCAGAGTTGTGTATTTCTATGAAGGCTAAAGAAAGAATATAGAAAAGGACTTTTAAAGTTGCAAAGCTTGATTCTCCTCTGCCATGAACTAGTTTTAGTCATCATGAACAATGAATGTGTCATATAATGTGTATGTGTATATTTTATTAAAGGGATTACTAGCCCTGCCTATCATCAGAATCCCTCATAAACCCTGCCATAGGGCCCCATTTTCAGTTTCTTTTAGTTTTGATAGATGTTTACTGTCTTGAGATTTTATTTCAGCTTGATGTTTTTGTTTATGCATGAAGATATGTGTAAAATATCAACCAGCTCAATGCAATTATTGAGAAGCAAGAGAATTGCACAACAGATCATTACTTACTTTCTGTAAACTCTATGTTGTAACTTATGAAATGAAATGTAAAAGAGCTAAAAAAATCCAAAATGAGATATTAACTACTAGTTTAGCAGAGGACAAAACAATTTCTGGATAACACCCTGTCAGTTGGCTTTGGCAGACAATTAGCGTCGTGTTCCACTTGGTGAAGCTGACAGCAGATTTCAAAAGTCCCAAACACATACCTGAAGTTAAACTACCTTAAATAAATATCCAAGTTATTCAAAACTTTTTTAGTAGTTTTCTGTTTGATCTCACAGTTTTGTGGTATGATAATAAGTTGCAGAAAAGTATATGTGCTACTCCTCACTCCCTATAGTATGCATTAGCATTGTTAAACTGCATTTTTCTATTATTTGATCAAATCATTATTTTAATTTGATTTGGAACAAGTTATGTTAATTTAAAAATGTAGTCCAACGTAAAAAAAAAGGTAGTTGAAATTCTTGCTTTTTGTTATCAAATAATTTCCTTTTGAAGAAAAATCAAGAGTTATATCTTGAATTTAAAAAATTCAATATCCATGTTAATAAGCTTTGCTTTTTTATAATGACAGGATCTAAATATAGAAAGGGCAGAAACATTTTAATTCTTGTCACATTTTAAAAAGAATATGTAAAAAGTATTAGACCTGTTCACTTGATCTTAGGTGCCTTACAACATTTTTACTTCCTTTTGTATCTCATTAGACAGACCCTACTGGCATTTGAGAGGTGTTTTTCTGTATAGGAGTTTCATCATGTAACCAACAGTTTTTCCCTGGAATAACCTTCTTTTATTTCTCTAAGATATATCTGTAGAACAGGCTATCAGTTGTGACAAATTGATGTTTTCTTCTGAAGCTCACTGACTTCCTTTGGATTAGGTGTATGAGAACAGTAAAGCTCATTTTCAGTCCTGACTTAAACTCAGTGCCGAAGAGCTTTTGCACTTAACCCTCTGTGTCACCTGTCTTCTCATGAACAACTTTTCCATAATGAACATATGAATAAAACTCAGTTTTGTTCTTTAAAATCTATTCCATGTTGAATTATCAGAGATACCAACTTTTAGCTATTTAAGAAAATTATGAATTAGAAAATTGTTTATAGATATTATGAAATGTCTATAATCATCTTACTTTTAGTAACATGTAGTCATTTTGCACTAAAGACTGAAATAAATTGCATGTTATCTTGTACTACTAATGAAAACATAGCAGAAGCTATGACTTCTCTTGTGCTTGGAATTTCATAAAAATTATCTAAAGTCACAATACACACCAAATATGGTTTTTTATAAGCTCAATAAAATATATTGATTTTTAATTTAATTGTTATGCTGTAGAATTCTAATTACTGTCATTGATAATAGTCACCATTTATTGCATGTCTTAGGGCAGCTGTACAATCACTAGTGCTTGAATTTTGGTTGGCCATATTAATTATTAAATAGACTCAGTGATCCTTTTGCACTGTTCTCTTTTAAAATTGATGGTGTGAAAGGAGATGGTCTTATCTGAACTGAGATAAAATTGAGGGTCATAACATATTTTTAAACATTAAGGTGTAACAGACTGTGGTCTTCTTGGGATGAGACCTCTCTCAAATAAATGTCAAACTGTATAGTTCCTTGCCTGGAAAATTAAGAGACTTAACTTTTTCATTAACTTTACTATTCACGTACATTAGAGTGGTGTGGTATGTCTTTATTTATTTTTTTTTAAATTTTAAATCTTTACATTTATTTAACTAAGTTATATTTTAAGAAATGCTTTATCATGAAAATTTCTTATTCCATTATTAAGCCAAACTATGAGGATATAATAAAAGATGAATGGGATTATGGATCTTGATTTCTTTCAGTGCATTCAGAGATCAATGTGTCTTTCTCAAGTTTTGAACATTTAAATTAATTCAGTATTTTCTTATAAATTGTAATTTTGGATAATTTACTGTCCTGCATTTTCTTTGCTATTTGTAGCAGATAGTCCAAGTGAAGATGATTGGTGTCTGATATTGACATGTAAACATTCAACAATAGCCTTAATTTATTTGACAGCATCTTCAGTTAATCTATACATTTCCTTTTGCAATATGCATTACTTTAAAGGTAGGGCTGTGAAAATCTCTTGGGCAAAGGATAATTTTGCAACACTGTAACAAAAACCCACTCTGTTTGTGTGTTTGTGTGTATGTGCTTGTGTGCGTGTGTGTCAAGGCTATGCAGCTCTTTTGTTAACTGGGAAATTTTTACTGCAGTGTCTGTCTGCAGCAGTATGCTTGCAAATCTGTTCTGCAGTGAAGGTGCAGTCCTCTCCTTAGAGTACAGATTTGAAGGATTTTTTTTCAGACTCTCCTGGATGTGATGAAGAGGAATTTTTAAAATATCTTTCTAAAACAGAACTCAGGGCGTTTGTTTGTTTTTCACTGTTTGGGGAATCTCTCCTGGTTTAGTAAGACATTTTATTAAAGGGAAGCTGAAAAAGAGGGGCTGATGTAGAGCCATTTAAGAATGACATAAATTCAGCTGGTCCCCTCTTTGGGCAGGGAGAACATCTAGTGACTTTCTATTCTGGTCTCTTCTTTGAAAAAAATTGAACATTTCCCAGTGGCATTTGGGTCAAGATTTGTGTTTGTAATGCTTGAGGTTTTGACTTTGGTGTTTAGACAAGCATATTTCAGTAGGGTTTTGGAAAGGAAAAATACAAACAAGGCTGTCCTTGATTTAGGTCTAGAGAAAGCTGTAGTCACTGTTTTGAGAGCTATCCAAAAGAATCATCTTGATGGGTCTACACAGGAAAGCAGTTCAAAGGCTAAAGCATAAATTAAAGGATATTCCTTCACATTTAGGTTTTTTCCCCCATATCTATAAAGCTGGACACAACATGTGAACTGACCTAATTTTAATTGATTTTTAATTTAGTTTGATTCTTAAGTTCCTGAAGGCATAAAATAGAGAGGATATAGACATATATAGGCATATATACATAGATATATATGTATTTAGATGTTTGAAAATCCGTGAATATGGATTAGGGTTAGCATCTCTGTTCTTATTCAGGTGTATGAACCACACCTTTTTCTACGATTCTATTTTGCTGCAGCATAGAAGTTTTTCATACATACCTAACAAAAAGTACTTTTAAATTAATTCATTCAGCAGAGTTCAGCTATTCAGTGCCAGAGGAGATTGGTCCTAAAATGTGATCCCAAAATAATGAGGGCTAGATTTAGTTGCCCTTTTGCTGTTTTATTTCTTTTCTCCCATGCACAAGAAGAAATGTTAACGCTGACTTAGCTTTTCCACACTTAAAAAATAAAAGACAACAATGCCATGCACAAGAATGCACTAGAGATTGCTGCTTGATCGATCTCTGGAACTGCCACGCTAATGGAACATGCAAATGCTCTGATGAAGAGGAACATAGTGCCACAAATGGATTGCAAAGATTACCCTCCAAAAATATCCCGGTATTTCTATCAAATTTTTTTTTTTTTTTGACAATTACAGTGACAAGAAGAAGCTCCCCAGCTGGGATGACTCAACTGACAGCAATATACAAAGCCATAGTAACAAATTATGAGTACTATGAGTACTATTAGAATTTTTGTAATGTATTTAGTTAAAGTACTTGAAATAGCATTATGCTGGAAACAGTTTATAAATTAGCATGTATGACTTAAAAAAGATAACACCAGGGATGAGATTATTTCAGAAGCATAGTTACCTAATAATATTATTTTTGCGTAATTTTCTGAAATCCATGTCTTCTGTGCTGCTTAATATGGGTTTTAAATGGATGGCTGTCAAATTGAAGTATTTGGAAAAAAAATCCAGGGTACTACAATTTTTTTCTGTTGTTTTTGTTTGTTGTTTTTTGTTTTGTTGGTTTTTTGCTGTTGTTGAAAATATTTGGGTGGCATTACTCTGAAAAAAAAAGTGTGGAAATTACCTGGTTTGTGCTAAAATTATAAGTGAAGTCATAGATTTTCAGATCTGAGTTTCACATCTAAAATCAGGCATTTTTTAGTTTTCTTTTGTTATGTCTACATTCTGTTGTTAAAATATTTATATCACACTTCAAATTGAGCAAGGAAAAGCCATTTATTGTTAAAAATATATTTCTGTATTCACAATTAAAAAGTAATGTGATAACAGTAGTATCACGTTCACGAGCACACGCAGATACCACTGATAGTCGCTTGTTTTCTCTAGGGCTTCTTCATCCTCCATTTTAAAATGGTATCAATTTATGTTAATATGTATCCTATCCTATCTATCTTAATGTCTTTCAGGATGTTATCCTAATAAATATCTCCTAAATATTCAAGGGAGTTATTTATATATAAAAGCCATTTATTTATATGTAAATTTTGATTAACTGGTTTGAGAATGCTGATATCTCTCCAAGCATTATTAAAAATTGTGGAGCAAAATTGAAAAGTGCAGCTTCTGCAAAGACAGTGGCACCATCGCATGTGCTAAACTGTGGAGCTTGCTGGAGGTCCTGGGGTGAGAGGGAGGAAAGCTGCCCTGCTGCAAGGCGGGGCACAAGGTGCCCTGGCTGCTGTTTCCATGACCCTGCAGAGAAATTTGCTTTTGACCTGACCTAAAGAACCAGAGAGGAACATCCTGGAAGCTGGAAAGGCTGTTAGTTAATTCTGAGTTCTTACATGACCACCCCTGCCAGCAGCACACAAGTGTCTACTGCCATAGCTGAGGTTAGAAAATGCAAATTATCTGAAGTGCAATCTGTCATTATTATTTATATTGTTGAGTAAAAGCACCTTACTGCATAGCTGTGACATGTTCAATTTGATATGACATTCTAGTTCTGGAATTATTTTGCAATATTTTAACATTTATTTTTAAAAAAATTACCTAGTAATAATTTTTTAAAATATTATGCACAGACTATAAAGAGAAAGAGATAACTTCAATTTTTTTTACAAGGCATACAAATTATCCAATGTTCCCTGCCTTTGATTGGATGGCTGTGGTTCCTTGAGCTTATCAAGCAGAGGGTTTTTTAACAAGTAAGTAAAGAGGTGGTGCCTAATTTGTACTATGCAGGGAATGGGGAATGCTTGCATGAGGTGTGTTCTGATTGTCCAAGGCTACGGAAAATATGAACTATGTTGGAAGATGTGGGTTTTAACTAAAAATTAGAAACCACTGTATTTGGAATCAAAAGGAAATACTTTGATTTTGTATATTTTGAACTTAAGCTTAAGAAGGTTTTTTAGTCTAAGTAGTCTTAAAAATTACAAATTGAAGCAGATATTTGTTTAAGATATTCTGATTTATTCAAGGTGAATTCATGAATTGGCTGGGTTTTTCCTTATGGAGTTCTCTGCAAAAACCCAAACAACATTCCTGTGAAGTTTCATGGAGCTGCAGTTCTGCTACAGCACATTTTTATCCTCTGTACAGCATGTATAGCTGTCACATTCCAAAGCTCATGGTAAGGGTAGACTCAGTCTAAATAAAGTGATGAGGTTTTTATAGCTGCCATTAATTTTGTGAAGTCTTTTTGCAGTTGAATGGCCAAATATTTATTTCTGTATTGATGCGTGCAGACAATCTTAATAAGCTGACCAGTACTGGATACTAAAGGATGTGTAAAAACGTGTTCTTCAGTCTGGGCTGCGTTATTGCCTTGGTTTATACAACTCCCCAGGGTCCTTAAGGTGGGAGAATAGATTGTTTAGTAACACACTAACAGGATTTGAAGTGTTTCACCTCTAGGACATTGATTTATGTCCCAGGCTAGGTTGGCACTGTCTGAGTGTAGTTATCACCTGAGAGCTTTTGTTTGGCCAGTGTGAAATGACAAGCTTAAATTCTTAGTGGACAGATCCAAATCACAAAACTACCCTCTTGTTTCGTACTAATTATGGCTTTTCAAGTTTCAATAAAGTGACAAGGATTAAGTAGACATTAAAGCTTCCCTCATATCCCTGGTGAGTAATCTTTGTTAAGGCACTTTGTCAGGTTATCCTTGACAGTCAGATGCTGCTGTCACCATGCCAAATACCCATTTAATCAGTAATGAAAAACCCTTCAAGAACAGAAAAACTCCAACACTGCCTTAAAAAAGCCATAGAAAAGGTTCAGGATGAGAATTCCTACTGTTTAGAAAACTGTTATTCCTCAAAGACTTGGGGCCTAACAATCTCAAACCCACAGTCATCTGAGATGGTTGATTGTCATGTGTCTGATTTCAGTGAAGAAACAGTGAAAAGCTACATGCATGAATCACATTTCTATTTTTATACCTACTGCACTACAGACTGTTGCAGAATAGAATGTTCACTGAATAGAAACAATTCTTG
Organism: Cettia cetti; assembly: GCA_013401135.1. NCBI lineage: Eukaryota > Metazoa > Chordata > Aves > Passeriformes > Sylviidae > Cettia > Cettia cetti. Next base: position 45,410 of record VZUI01086799.1, read on the forward strand.
CTGAAATATGGGGAAAGTTCTACTCCTAATTAGCCAAGCATGATATTAAATGCAAGAATAGTATCTGCCTGGGTGAGTCCTATACTAGTTAGTTCATAACTTAGCAGATGGAATAATAAAACTTTATTCTGGGTTTGCTGTGGATGAACAAGGCTAGGGTGAAATTTTAGGTTAGATAGGTGATTTTATTTTGGTTTTGTTTTTCCCCCAGAAGTATGGTCAAACAGTGCAACAGGTACCAGAGCAATGGGTGATTTCAAATGCCAGGATGTTCCTGAACAAAAGGATAATAATCTTTAAAGCCCAGCTGCTTCAAGAGTAGGAAGCACCAGGTCCTCAGGATGTGCAGCTTGAGGATCTCCAAAGGGGAATGTTTCCATGGGAGAACATAGTTCAGATCTTGTATCTGAGGGCTTAGGAATGACTAACATATCTTCTAGGAACAAGAATTAGTTAGGAAGATCCTTTGAAATACCTTAAGTCAGAGAGAAGACTCCTTGACTTTGGATTCCTAAAGCATCATCTAACAAACCCAGAATACTCTAGATAATTAAAGACTAATAATTTTTTATTTTATTTTAATTAATATTTTTATTTTATTTATTTTATTATTTTTTGAGATAATGGCTGCTCTAGTCCTTCTTTAATACTTGCTGGTAAATTACATGCCAGCCTGCAGCCATTTAACTGCACAGTCCCTTTCACTGTTAGTGGAAAATTAGTAAGACTCAGTGTGAGACCCCATGGAAGAAGAAGATGGATTTATTCCAAACAATGATTTAATTCCTAAAATCACAGAATTTTTTGCGTTAGAAGGGATCTTCAATCTATTATTTCAGTTCAGGGCACATCAATTTTGTCAGACAAGAAGGTCAAAAATAGAGGAGAAGATTGTGAAATGCAGAGTTTTGATAGGTCTAACTTGAAATTTTATATGGGCCTGTTGTATGAGGACAAGAATTCTTACACTATGAAGAAGAATAGTGAGCATTTACTGAGTACATGTTTAGGTCAAAAACCAGCACTCTGCAAAGTGAATTGGTTACACACTTGGGACCTGACAGACTTTCACTAGACATAAGTGACATTTTGTCAGTAGAATGGAAGCAGAAGAGCAACAATATTTTGCATTAAACCGGTCAGGAGATCTTCTCCCTAAACTTCCAAAATCCTAGGCTTTTTACAGTCATTTCTCTAGTTGATTCATGCTACCAATTAAATTAAATCTTCTAGATGAAGCTACGCTATATTTGTGTCACCATCTCTTTTTATTATGTAAGCTAATAAATTGATGATTGAGTCTTTGGAAGTATTTGTTTATTACCTCGTTTGTGTATTTTTTCTTCATCTTTTTGATTTGCCAAGTAGGCAAATTTCCTCATTTTTGTGAAAGCCAGCTTTTAGCGTAGGCTGGTTTGTTAGTATCATTAAATAAAAGACATTAAATGATTACTGCAGTTGTAGGGAGTTATGCAGTGTGATTTCAACCTTTAGTGAGTAAAACTTACACATAAGCAAATTTTTTCTACTGAAATCTGTTCCTAACTTTGTCAGCTGGCACAGCAATATATAGAAAGAAAAGAAGCAAATTCTTCTGGAGTAGTGCAGTGATGAAGTACATGGCATTATCTTTTGGGGGAAAAAATTCAAAGGGAAATGTGCTGTGGTTTGTGTTACCCTTGGTTTTCTTTTTGATTCTGGTTTCTTCCAGGTTCAATGTGGAATGTTCAGGTGTTTTTTGATTAAAAAATGTCTCTAGGATCTTTTTGTTTGCTACACAGTTTGTATAGATCTAAATGGATTTTTTCCCCCCACAGATTTCCTTTCCTATAGGAGTTTTTCTCTTCCCATTCTCCCCTACCAAGAAATCTCTTTTTAAAGGCAATGGAGGAGGTAGGTGGCAAGGCCAAGTGGGGCCACAGAAAAATGGTTGTTGCAGCAACGAAATAAATTTGGCCAGGCATCTGGAGCTGCTGTAAATTGTGTTTCAGAGGCACAAAACACTCTGGGCTGGGTGAGTTCCCCAGGGCCCTGGTTTGCAGAGGTGAGAGGCAGCTCCTTGGGCTCAGTGCTGCTGCCACCCTTGTGCAGTTGCCTGCTTATGGGGCTGTGTCCTTACTGCCACCCACAGTCTGGGCTGCCCTGGAATGTGCTGGGAGAGAGCAGTGGAGTAAGGGAAGGTTCAGGGCTGAAGTCCTATGGCTAAATAAAGCATGAGGGTTCTGCTGCTTGTTATCTCCTTGCTGAGCAGACATGAGCTGTTCTCTGTGTGTATGTGGAGGGTATAACACTAGATCTGAACCAACATATTCCTTTCTTCGTAGGGCAAGTTAAAAGTTTTATCATTAGAACAACTCCAACCACAGCTTTTGGCTGCAGAGCCAGTAAAGAATATAAGCAGCCAGCTCTTGCCTGTTTGCAAAACAGGTGTTTTCTTTACTGAGCTTATTGAAGGCAGACTTACCTATTTTTCAGGCAAAGAAAAGACCTTAATCTCCTTCTGGAGTTGTTGTCAGAGCATTTCCTGATTACACAGGGGTACCTTGGAATAAGTGTTAATCATGTTCAGCTCTCAGGATGGGCTCTGTGCTGCTTTTGTAAGATTAAGGGCTAACAAGATGATTGCTTTTTCCCTGAGCAGCTCATTGGACTTTGCTCATTGAGACTGCGACTGCCACTTCATTTGATATCCTTAAGCAAGCCTTTGAGTTGCTGTCTGTGGTCTTCTTTGGTTTCCTGGGCCAGCAGGCATATGGATGGTGATTGGACCTGAGTCTGTGGCAGCTGCTGTGATGACTGCAGCAGAGCCAGTGATACTCTGACAAGCACAGTGCTGCTCCTGCTTCTCTGGCCCTTCTTAGGTGGAAAATGAGTGGTTTTGTTGGGCAGATACTTATTGAAAGAGCTTCAGTTCCTTCTCTTGCTGATAGTCTCAGTTATCCATTTCAGTAAAGTGTTTGGACATGTTCTAGTTCAAGGAGGAGAAATGCCTTCACTGGCCTAGGAGGGAAGTCCCCTGCAGCAACCCAGGCTGTGGGATTGTTCCTGGCTGGGGAGCAGCCCTCTGGGGCTCTGGTGGGCAGCTGAGCATAGGCAGCCCTGTGTCCTGGCCCCAAGGATGGCCAATGGGCATCTGGGCTGCACAAGCAGAGGCACAAGTGGTAGATTGAAAGAAGGGATCATCCTCCCTTACTCAGCACTCATTAGACCTTGTCTCACTGTGCTCAGTTTTGGTCCCCCAGAAGAAAGACACAAACCGGAGCACGTGCAGTAGAGGGCTCAAGATTTGGGCATTTGCCATTTGCCCTGCAAGGGGAGTCTGAAGGACTGACAGCCTCCTGGGGTCCTAACTGTGGTTTACTGATGCTTATGTTGTGGTTAATGAGGAGATGGAGAGGTACTCTTTGAGAGACTGAGAAACTGTGGGTGTAGACTGAAAGAGGAGAGGTACAGACTGACAGAAGGAAAACCTTTTTTACCATAAGGGTGTCCAGGACAGTTGTGCTCTCGGTCCTTGGGGGTTTACACGACTCAATAGGATAAAGCCCTGAGCAGCCTGGTCTGAGCTCAAAGGTGACCCTGCTTGAGCAGGTGGCTGCTAGAGACCTCCTGCCTCCAGATGTCTCTTCCAGCCTTGCCTGACTAAAATAACCTTTCCTTTGCTGGTGGAAAAGAAGTGAAGAAAGGAAAATGAAGAGAGGAACTGTCCTTGTATGTCTCATTTTTCTGTGTAGACCACCAAGTATGGCTTTGACATAGTACTGCTTTTGCTTCTGACATGTGCTATTCTGCTAGTCTGCCAGACCAATGCATTCCTGGGGGATTAACCCTGTGGCTGGTCTTGTGAAAGTCTATTTCTCTGAGATTATTGACAATCCAGAGGAAACCAGACACTAATGCACTAATATAAAACATGATGTGATTTTTTTTTTCACCTATCCTTTATCAGTGTTGCAACACTCAGGTCAAACAGCATGTCTGCCAGAGGCTGGTTGTTGTCATGCTGTAACTGAGTCTCTGTGGCTTTGAAACCAACAAAGAATGCGGCAGTTTTTCTGTGCAAGAATTTGCCTCCAACTCAGACTGTGCTTTTGCTCCATTGTTATCTGAATATGCTGTATTTTACTGTATTATTATAAGAAACATTTTTGTTCTCCAATATATTCTTTTGTATGCCTCCTTTTACCTGATCAAGTACTTCTTAGCTCTTCCTTTAATGCTTATGGGTCATGGAACATTAGGCACCAAATAAGGGCTGTATCTAATAGTGCAGAATGAATGGTCCTCCTGCTGCAAGTCCTCACTTATCACTGTCATAAAAGAAGGAAAACAATATAGCACAGTGGGCACTGGTTTTTGCTGCTTGAAGAAATCAGTAGGGCACTTGAGAAGATCCTTGCAGCTGTGTCACAGGTGTTATGGACAATGTGAACAACTGCGGCTCTTTCTGCAGGGAAATGTAAGTACAAGGCTTTGGCACCTGTATCCTTATGAAACCTCAGCTGCTATTGCTAAAGTCCAGGATAAAAACCAAGAGGCTAGGAAAGAAGGTGACTTTATTTTTTATTACATAGAATTTGTCTGTTCAGGAGCCTTTTGGTTTTAATAAAAGAAAAGCTCATCATGTGTAGATTGCAGTTCTGAAATTCAGAAAACAAAGTAATAGGTTAAATTTATTTAGGGGACTTTTAATTTAGTAACCTTTTTCAACAATCCTGGGAAACAGGTTATGCTGTCACATGGGTTTTCACTAGGGGATAAAAAGTTTGTTTGCTCCTGTTCCAGATGTCTAGCCTGTAGACAGCATTCTCTAATTTTAACACTCAACATGCAGAGCAGAGGAGAAAACCAGTTAAAATGGTAAGCTTGTATCCCAGTGTTCACTGAACCTAGTGTAGAGACTGATGCAATTTTTTAGTGATTAATTGACCAGATTAACTCATAAGCAACCAGCAATATCTAGCTATGTACTGCAGCTGTATTTCCATCAGATGGCTTTCATACTGTTTGAAATTAATTTAATTTGAAAAAGGTTTTGTCAATATATATCAAGCTAAGTGCAAGTGGCTCTGCATAATTTTTTACTGAATTTAAGTAAAATTTATTTATATGAAAGGTTGCATAATTTTGTAAATATCTATGTTGGTGATTTTTTAATCTCTCTCTTCAGTTAAACTACTCTGTTCTTAATGTAAGAAAACCTAGGATTCATTATATAAATCAACAGCCATGTTTCCTTATCTCAGCAAAAATGCTATTTTTAATTAAATGAAATTTCAGCAATGAAAAGGTTTGTTGGAACTGCTGCTTGCTTAGTCAGAAAGACTTTCACAGTTATTTGCTTTTGTAGGCACATGTTCACACATACACGGTTTATATTTTCTGTCCAGGCTCTCTTTGAAAGATTTTACAATCTGAAGAGGTGATATTGAAATGGTCCTGACTTTCTGAATTGTCTGTATTTGAAGTTGATCCCTTTGTAGGATTTGATTTTCAGAAGAACATAGGTTATAAAGCTACATCTTAATTTATGTCTCAGTTCTCCAAAGTATCAGTGTTAACCTGTCAAGTTTTCACCAAAGTTGGGATGTGAACTATAATAAAGAATGAATATTTTACTGTTTCTCAGAATTTTTTAAAGTATAGAGATCACAGTTTTTATGTAAGAGGTAAGGTTTGAAAATGTTGGAACTATTTGAACATCATCTGATCTTGGTGGAATTACGCAATGAGAAACTTAATATAAGATCCTTATTGTGTGTAGTAATGCATTTTTAATATAAAGTTTTAATATAAAGGTTATAGAAAAACCAAACAGAAAAATTACTTAGGAAAAACAATCAATACAGCATCAATAATGTACAAGATAGAGTAGATCAAAGTAATTTTTGATTAAACCATTTTTAGTTGGAAAACATTGACACAACTGAACTTAAACTGCTTGTGGAAGATCCTTTTAGATTAGTTTTCTGGCTTAAAATAGTTTTGAAAAAGTTCTAAAGTTGTGGAAACAGCCCACTTTGCCATTTTCCAAATGAAGATTTTAGTTTTTCTTAATTTAAACAATAGTTTTGAAACATGTATTTGTTTTATAGTAATATCAGCACTGGAATGGGAGCTTCAAACGAAATATCTTCTGTTGACATTTCCAAGTTGCAAAAGTTTGGTGAATTTGGCCTTTGTTTTCCTCTCAGGGAAAGCAAAGCAGTTGAAATCATGAATATTTTCGTGTGTCAGGAAGTTACTGTCCTGTTGAGATCTGCTACAGCACATGGAAAGGGATAAGCATCTATCTACCCTAAGGAATCCACTGAGGACACAGGAATAGAGCTTGAGGAATATCAGTCAAGAGAGATGGCCTTCCCTCACTGCTTGAGCCTTCCTGTGTTCCTAAATTGTGTCTTGAGCAAGCATAAAGTCAACTGATGATGTGTAACAACCAAGGGCAAAAAAAGAAAGGTTCAGAGGGTCAAGGGATATCAAAAATGGATTGAGTGAGTTTAGGAAAAAGGCATGGAGCACAGCATGTCTGGGAGATCCCATTGCTTTCAGAAACATCTGGTGGTGACTTGCTCAGAGAGGTGAGCTGATGAAGGATCCTTGCCATTATTTTTATTCCTTCTGCTGCTGTTGATGCACAGCAAGCCAGAGCCAGGAGGACAAGGTGGTGCAATGAGACTGAAAGGCCTCAGAGAGAATACAAGTGGAAAGGGTGAGGAAAACTATGCATCCGGAGTATCAGGAGGACTATCTGGAGGACCTGAAAATGATACATGTGTTCCTTTCTCAAGTGAAGGCACATGAACCAGGAACTGATGAACTGCTTCGTAAATAACATGTCTCTGCCTTCAGAAGATTTTCCAGATGATGACTTGGCATGCTGTGGGAAGTTGTTTGACTGCAGGCTAGCCCTTCTAAGGAATAAAAAGTACTCTGATAGTAGAGAGGAAAAAAAACCCCACAAAAACTTATGATAAATAAATGTAGTTAAGGAAATAGGAAGGGACAGAAATGCAGAATGTTAGGAATCACCAAGTGGAGTAAGCTAGAGGATATGCCAGGAGACAAATGTATTGCATATAAAAGTGAGGAACATAAGATGAGGACACTGTAGCAGTGAAGAGAGACAAGAAATGAGAAATACAGGTATTGCAGGTAGGGTAGAAGTCTCTACTTATTTAAGTATAGAAAAACTGAAAATAAGAACCAAAAGAAGCCTCTTAATCCAAATCCCAGCTCCAGTGAAAGGTCACTACTTAACCATGCATACTTAAATAATTTACGCTACTTTATTTCTGGTAGATTTTCATGAGAATCATTCAGCATCATTTTAACAAGTATGCTATTGCCCCAGGGATCTTTCTCCTTGGAGAAGCATGAAATAACTACCTTCAGACACTGGCTTTTGCTTGTCTTGCAGCAGCCTCCTAAATTATCTCTCCAAGTGAAAGTGAAATTAAATCAAACAGATACAAATTCCTTCACTGAAAATCTTGAGAAAAAAATACTTGTACACTATAGTACCTAAAGAATTTAAGCTGTGTAAGTGATCTGAGTGAATAACTGAGAGAGCAAAGAGGATTATAATACCACAAAATAAAGTGAAAGTGCCTAAACTGTTTAGAATGGTTTCTGCTTGGGCAGAATATTACAGTTTGTTGCAAGAGAAGAACTTTTTTTTTTCCTGCTTTTTATTTTCTTTTGAGTATTTCCGCTTTCTAGATTTGATCTTTGTCAAATGAATTATTATAGCCTTTATAAAGAAATAGGAAGTCTCAAGTTGCATTGTTATATATGCCAGAGAGATGGATCAATGGTTATTACAATTTCCAGATTTATTTACATTCTTCCACTGACTTGGTCTTTGGAGGAACAGCAGATTAGCCCTTGATTACTAGGGGGTGAACAATTCACAGTGAATAATTTATTTGGCAAATGGCTTATGACATAGAATAATTTATTTCCCTAAATGAATTCTTTGGATGTTGTACAGGCCTTTTAGGTGAACAGTTTTCCAGTTTTCATTCTATATATTATTAATCATTGGTTATGCAATTTCCATAATTACATAAATTTGTATACTGAGAACAAGATAACAGATCTCAGTCTCTTTACCCTGCCACAGATGCCCTGCTATGGTAGAGGCTTAGCAAAACTGGAAATCTGCAAGAATCTGTAGGAATTCTGCAATTTAGGGCTAAATGACACATTTTTCATTGACTTCTTGCTATTCCAGGTATGTATGCTGGCAAACATTGCTTATATCTATTCAGCATGGAAAAAGGGTTATTGCAATTCTGAAAGTAGCTGTGTGATGCATTTGCTGTTCATCTGCAGATTCTTCAAGTATAATGTTTACTGCCAGTATTAAAGAGATTTTCCAGTAGTTTTGGGAGCTGCTTGTCATGAGTGAAGCAACAGGAGAGTGTTCGGAAAGACCAGACAGCATGAGGAAGAGGAACACACAGCACAATGTCTGAAATACTGTTAAGTGACTTACTCAAGACAAAAATGTATGGAGGCAAACCCAGACTGATGACTGAAACTAATGGTCAAGATCTGGAATGATTAGCTGTCTACAAAGTCTACTCCGAGATTTATGGATCTCATGGTGAAGTGAGATACCACTATGAGTGTTCTTAAACTACTTAGCAGTTTGTGCTAACACTGTCTGGAGTTGCTACCATCTCTAGGTAGCAGCTAAAGTACAGGTAGATAAAATTAAAGCTCCTGGAATGGATATATATATACCGATAGAGAATCTAGTAATCAGCCACTGGCTTAAGAATTTGGAGATCTGAGAATGTGGGAGTGCAGAATTATAGTAGGTGCTGATAAAATTAATATTTATACTTTGGCAGACTCCAAGTGAATGACATTGAGTCCTTAAAACCGTGACCATTAAACAAACCCTGGCTTTGATACCATTAATGAAGAAACAGTGTTTTGGCTTCACACAGAATCACAGAAAGTTGGAAGAGACCTTCAAGATCATCGAGTCCAACCCAGCCCTAACACCTCAACTAAACCCTGGCACCGAGTGCCACATCCAGTCTTTTTTTAAGCACATCCAGGGATGGTGACTCCACCTCCTCCCCAGGCAGATCATTATTCCAGTATTTAATTATTCTCTCCATGAGAAACATTTTCCTAATATCCAGTCTATATTTCCCTTGGTGCAGCTTGAGGCTGTGTCCTCTCGTTCTGTCAGTTGCTGTCTGGAGAAAAAGACCAACCCCCGCCTTACTACAACCACCTTTCAGGAAGCTGTAGAGAGTGATAAGGTCACCTCTGAGTCTGCTTTTCTCCAGGCTAAACACCCCCAGCTCCCTCAGTCACTCCTCACAGGGTTTGTGCTCCCAGCCCCTCTCCAGCCTCGTTGCCTCCTCTGGACGCGCTCGAGTGTCTCAATGTCCTTCCTGAACTGAGGGGCCAGAACTGGACACAGCACTCAAGGTGTGCCCTCACCAGTGGTGAGTACAGAGGAAGAATGACCTCCCTGCTCCTGCTGGACACACCATTCCTGATCCAGGTCAGGATGCTGCTGCCCTAAATATCTGAGTTTGTTTACACAAAGAAGTAATTTTCCATTGAACTACAAAGTGCAGCTGACCACAGCAGAAGACTGAATGGTCTGAATTATTTTTCTTCCTTTTTTTAAAAATTTTTTTTTAAGGAATTGGGTTCTTTGCTTTGTGGATATTGAAGTTGTGTGATTATTGCTTCTGTCCTGAGAAACCCAGTTGATCTTTCACTATCTTAATGATTGGCTTTATTGTTATGCAGTTGATTGCAGAAGAGTTATTTAGTTATTACCTGCATTTGGGGCAACTGTACACTTTGGAGACTGTAAGGGAAATGGTGCTGTCTCTTGACAAAGAAAGAATTTACTGAACCATAGTTCTTGGAATTATGGCTGTCTGATGTTTGCTGAAAGCAAACAGTTTGCAGAGAAAATCTTACTGCACTTTGAAAAATTGTGTTTGGAGACTTTCCAAGATTTACAAGTGGCCAATGAGATACTGATCCAAAATTACAGTCTCCAGGGATACCTCATCAGACATATTTTGTATTCTTACTTTGAAAAAAAAAATTAAAAAATTGAGTAAATTTTTTTTTTATTTTTATTTCAGGTTTTTGAAAAATAAATTAATGAGTTCATGAGTGCTTCCTGGACTATATAATAAACTTACAATACACATAAATAGAGGCAGTTGTCTTATGCAATCACTATATGCCATTCTTTGATGTCACCCAAATATGATTGCAATGTGCTACAAAGCTGAATCTTTATTTTATCTCCTTTTATTGACTAGCACTTTTATTCCCAATATTAATACAGTGAAGACTAGGTCATAAATAAAATAGAATCTGTAGGGCAGAATTACAACAACATTACCAGTGAAAATCATTACTATTTTTAAAATTACATCTTGAAATCAGCTGAAGAAAATATTTTGTAACTTGATAGATATAAAGCTGTATCTTAATGTATTTGTGTGTGCTGTAGGGCAAAATAAATCTACAAAATTCTTAAGGAAAGCTCAAAATAAATTTTTTTCTTCATAAAGGGGAATTCAAGGTTTCTTCTGCTATTATACACAATGTGATGTTTTAAAGCCTAAAGGATTTTCTCCCTAAATCACCTATTCAAATTTGTATGATGGAAACATATTTAAATATAAATTTTTTAATCTTGCTTTCCATTTGAACCTCTAAATACTTTTTCAGGAAAGCAAGTGCTTTATTAGGCCTTTTTGCCAGTCCACTATACTGATCTGCAAGTAGATGAGAATCATCACATTACCTTTCTTTTTTTAAAAAAATAATTATACCTACTTAGTTTTTAAACCCAATATACATCTAGTCTCATTGAATCATACCACTTATAAAATGTTGTACTGTAATTCACTCTTCATGGTGAGTTTGGGGATTTGTCCATTCTGTGGCTGGACTCTGTGATCTTAAATGTCTTTTCCAACAAAAAGGATGCTATTTTTAAAAAAATGTTCAATTTTCAGTGAAATATTTAAGCTACAGCACAATGATAGAATGGGAGATGGCATAGTTGACACTTGGCTGTATTCATACATTTCTCTTTATCCTTTACAGGAGTTGAGAAATAACCAAAGATGATCATGCCATGTTGCACAGTTTGGGATAAGAGATCATCTTCCTGCTTGAAACTCTGCTTATCCTTAGAATGTTTTGTATAATTTTCTGACTTTGCTTGTGAATATTAAACGAAAATAATCAAGGGAGATTTCACATACCTTTAAATAATTTTAAATGAAAATCATTTTATGTGGGATTTTATTTTCCTTCCTGGGGATTTTTTATGATACTTTTAACAGATCTTATGAAAGTTTTGCTAGGTTTTTTTATTCTTTAAATTCAAATTTAAAGCAAAAGTAAAAATGAAAATGCTTCATTGCCTTAGGAACCCACGAAAATGTACTGCCTTAGAATATGAAGAAAAAATATGGCAAGAGAATTACAACTTAAGAAATATCTAATAAAAAGTTTGAAATTAGCAGCTGAGCACTCGAAGGCAGAATTGAACCTACAGAGTTGAAAACTTCCAGCTAACAGCAAGGTGCTGTCATATGCTCCATGCTTGACTGCCCCTGGAAAATCTGAATGTCCAAAATGCATTTAAGTTGAGTAGTTGCTTATGCTGGAGCATGTTGCTTGGAGGTGTCTGCACAGGTTACTGACTCTGACTACATTTTGGAAAGTTCCCTGTGTTCAGCAGTGCAGGACCTGAAAGCAGTACTGGCACAAAGCAGAACACTGAAATATAGTCATATAATTTCCTTCGATCCATGACAAAAATTTCTGAATTTTCATTGCTGCATGACCTCCTTTTGCTTCCTCGTCCCTGAGACCTGTCTCTCCAGCTTGCCTCTCTGTGCTTCAGTGTAGTCTAGCCTTTTTTATCTGGTATTTGAGGAGTTCTCCTATTTGCATTCCTTATTTTTCTTTTTCTTTCCTAAAGCTGGCCAGATACTGGGAGTTCTGGCTTACTTTGTTGCGGTTCTTTTGGAAAACAAGAGAAACAGAAAGGAAACAAGTCTCCCTGTCCTGTTCCATGTCACTAAAAATATTTCCCCCTTCTTTTCTTTTTTCTTTTTCTTTTTTTTTTTTTTTTTTGAGTGTACATCCTCAGTCTCCACTGTGTACATAATTTTGGATGTTGCTCATGTGAGTTACTACCATTTCATTCTGAAGAAAAGTACCCTGAGGTGCATGTTTCATTTTATATTGAGAAAATGGAACAGTTAAGGTAATTGCTGGTATGAAGGGTTTGATTTATATTTTGGACAATGTGCAGCTCCTGTGATCTGAAAGCAGCAAAGAAGGCACAACTGTAGGAAAGCAAAAGGAAGCTTGGACATTGATGTTGTTAAACAGAACAGTTCTTCCAGATTCCCTTTTTAGTTGGAAAGACTGTCTGATCTGGACTGAGTGACAAGGTTAGTTTGCCCTGTAGCTGTTCAAGCACTACAGAATAATTTCTATTGCTAAAATTCCTGAATTTACTGTGAAGGAACTGTTTCATAGGAATTGCTGAAGTTAGTTATTTGCCTCATTATGGAGAGTGCAAGAGAGCAAGCTGACTGAGCTCAATTTGTTTATTGATTAGGATTATAAAGGCTGTGGCCATGCAGAAATATAAAGTTGTACTTCAAATTTATCTTTCTGTTGTGATACTTCAGTGATTAAACCAGAAAAATTTCTGCATCTTGTTTTACAAATCATATTGATATCTTGTTAATAAAATATAGCACTATAGTTTCCAGCCTTCTTCAGCTGCTTATCTGAAAAGTAAATGCACAAAGAAGTATACAGCATTCACAGATCATCCATGTTTGGTATCTGCTTGGCAATTTCGATGGGGTAAATATAAAAGCACAAGATGAAGAAATTATTTGGCTAGTACAAAATTGAAAAATGAAACAATTTTAAGAAACTCTAGAAGAACAATGGTCATAGAAAGTTCAGCTAAATCTCTTGATATAAATTTTTAGTGTTGGGGCATCCATGTTCATATTGTGCCAGCATACTCATATAAAAATTGCACTGAATTAAAGTCAAATTAGCATAGAATAGCCTAAAAATAAGTCATAGAGACTAATATTAAGCTGTGGTTTAGATTGCTTTTGCAGATTACTGAACAGATTACTTCAATCAAATTTCATTAAGAAGATTTCTTGCATTTCAGAAACAATTTATCTATTAAGGTTTATTCAGTCCATTCCAAACAAACAAACAAACAAACAAACAAACAAACAAACAAACAAACAAACAAACACTGCTTTGAGAATTTGAAATGTTAAGATAGGTAGTAAATAGTCTTTTGGGTGGGTATTGAAGAAGATGATAATCTCATTATGGGGAGTTAATTTGGAAACTGACTGGTAGTACCTTGATAACATTCTAAGTATCTAACACAAGAAGTACGCATGACATTTTGAGACAGGGAAGAGAGATCTATAAATTGTATTTTTCAACAGCTGAGTGACCCATAAGCCAATAATAGTTAATGATAAATTTCCTAAATAGCAAAATTGCCATTTTTAGGAGATAATAGGTATATTTAAACTTTAGCAGGCTTGACTTCTAGCAACATCCACCATGCATGAAGAACCAGGGTTATCATGGTAGAAGTTCAGAGGGGAATAACTGTGTCTCTTTTCCTGAACTGCTGTGCTCCATGCATATTTAATCCTTTTACATGTCCAGCATTTTGGATTCTCGTACAGTGAAGGTGCCTCGCTTTTTTAGTGATACCTTTTGATTTTTTTGATTCCTGTTGGTATTGGAATCCTGTGACCCTCTTTCCCCAGTAAACTGCAGCTTACAGCAGTATCCTGGGGAAAAAATCCTGGTATGTTTCCTGTTATAAAGGCCAGTGCCATGAACATTGCTGATTTTAGAATATAGCTAACTTAGCTGAAGATAAAACTTGTAAGCTCTTTCGCATTCTTTGGTCTTAAATTGGTACTTCTAGGTGTCCTGGGATTTGACCACAACATGTATTTTTCTTTGGGTAAAGTTTAAAAGGCCTTCTAAACTACGATCTAACATCTCACCAGTAAATAACTTATAAGAAAATGATATTTTCTAGACAGTGGTTATTTCAGTGTGTAGAAACTGAAAGCAGTCAGAACTTTCACCCATTTCCATATCAGCAAACCTCATATTTTGGTTTTAATTACCTCACTGCTTGTCCTGATTTTTAAAAAAGTCATTTTAGTGAAGTACTTTTTAAAGCTTTTAATTGAATAGAACCACTTACATAAAGTTAAGGTTCTTGCCAAATGAAGACCATTGTGCCATAATGCACAGAACAGTAACAGAAAATCATTCTGAGATGGTGAGCAAAAAGAAAGCAGAAATTAAAATTATTAAACATATATTTAATCAACAACATATGTATTTTAATGGAAAATAAATTTGATCAAAAATCTGAAAATTATAAATAAATCTGTTTTCATCAAAATAACAAAATATTTGCAAATTATTTTTCACTTGCAGTCTGAAGAGAAGTTTCTAAGAAGATTGTTCATCAAAACTAGTGATAAAGTAAGCTTCAATGAGACATGAGGGAAGTTCTTCTCTTAGATTAATTAATAGTTAAATGTTAGGAAAAATATCATAATTCCTTTTTTTTTTAAGTAGGAAAAGAGTGATGGAGTCCAGAAGAAACTGTGCTTGCTACACCTATCTGTTCAAGATGTTCATAAATGATCTAGAAAAAGAGGTGAATAGGGAGGTGACAAAGTGTGCTGTTACTAATCTATTCAGTGAAGTAAAAATGGAAAGTAAGTGATGAGATTTGCAAAAGATTTCAAAATACAGGGGGATGGTGTGAGAAAGTGCCAGATGAAATTCAGTGTTGATAGTGATGCACATTGGGAAGAAAAGCTAACTTTGCATTCCTAATGATGGGCTCTGAATGGTAGAAATCTTGGAATTATAGTAGATAATTCTGTGATAAAGTCAGATCAGTGCTTAGTCACTGATTCAACAGTGTACAAAAGCTGCACAAGAAATGGAAAGAAGTGCTGAAGGTACAGAGAACAAAGAAGGTACAGAGAACAAAGCAGGCAACATCATTATGGCATTGTACAAATCTCTGGCCTGTCTTTGTCCTTGAGAATTGGCACAATTCTAGGGTTCTAATCCTGAAAACCACATAGTATATATGGTAGAATTGGAAAATATAAAGAGGATGTGACTCTCAAAAATTGTGTAATGGCTTCCTTAAATGAAGAGTGACTTTCTATGCCAGTGTAGTTCAACCTGAAAAAGAGGCATTTAACCAGCTCTGTCTTGGAGTATTCCATGGGCAAAGCAGAGTTTATAATGGCATTGTCACTGTGTGTTTATTTTATATTGTTCCTTAGGTGTGATTATTCACTATTGCCGAAGATAGGATATTGAGTTACATGAATATTTGGTCTGACATCCTGCTTCTCCTTTTGTTCTGCCTTGTTCTTATGGAGAGAAACAAGATGAAATATTTTCTTGTGGTTTCATATTCACTTGTCAACTAATAGTAGACTAGAATTTTGGGACTGAAGAAAAGTTGCAGGCCTGTCTGTCTTGTATGTCTCCACAAGTAGGACATGATAATATCACATACTAGGAACTGAAAATCAATGAAGTGTGTATATAATTTTATATTTTACTCAACTTCTGGAAGACAGTTTGAAATGTTAGATTGTTTAGGTTGGAAAAAACCTCTGAATCACTAAGTCTAACATTAACCCAGCATTACCAAGTCCTCTACTAGACCACATCCCTGACTGCCACATCTGACCTTCCATTTTGCTGTTGTATGCGATTAGTTTCAGTTTGACCACTTCACATTTATCATTGCAATTTGCATTTGAGATTTCCATTCAATTGGAAGATTAAAAATAAATTATGATTGCAGAATTTGAATTGGGAAGAGAAGTCAGATTTAATTTTTTGAAAGTACACAGCAGTCTATTTTAGTGTGGGTAGTGATTCATATGAAATGAACAATGTGTTTATTTTATATGAATTTTTAGAGAAAAGTAAGACCAACTGTCACTGAATATGACTTAAGAAAATGAACAATGTAGTTGATGAGAGATTTCTGAAAAGGTGTTTTCCATAGAATCTTCTGATTAATGTTATGTATATGTAGACACAGTTTATTTTGGAAATAAACTGTTTTGTAATAAGGCTTGTTTTAGAATGAAAAGATCCACACATGGCATTATTATGACATAGTTAGTATCTTGTAAATAAACACATTTTCCTAGTTAATGTTTGTTTCTAGCTTTTGGAGTAACTGTTAAGTAATCCTGCACTAAACTTGATTACCATCAATACAGTGGTATTCTATGTAACTTCCTGTGTATATCTTCCATGTCCAGCTCCATCTCAGCATTTAAAGTCTAAACCCCAGACTGAGAAATGAAAATGGCTAGCTTTATATTCTTTAAATTTTATTAGTGTAAAAGGCATCTCTGGTGTAATATGGAGAGAAGATAATGAGGGAGACATGGATTGGTAGAGTGGAAGGTAAATAGAAATGACACGCTAAGATGCAATGGTGGTTGGTGGGAGTATTAAGTGGTGTCTGTTAAAATAAATCACAGATTTTTATGAGGTTGCCATAGCATGTCTAGGGAAATGTTTATTATACTGTCTTACTGAACACATAGCCTAAATCTGACAATGAATTCCATAGTCTGAAGAAATACTGGATGAAAAGTGTCCTTTCCATTGCTTGTTGTCAAGTTTCTATTTTAAAATTTCACATAGATACCTGTAATTCCTTTGCTGAAAGAGATAGTAAATGAAGATTCTCCAGATGAATAACCAGAGACTAGAGCAGAGAACACAATAATGTTTAGACATTTCCATTGCCTCCAAATATGTTGTACAAGAGAAATCTAAAAAGCTCCAGTGTACCTTTTAACACTAAAAAAGTGGATTGTGAGAAAGATGAAGCATAGAGAAATTATTTTAAGGAAGCAGCAACGTGAATAAAAACACTTGCAAATAAATTCGATACATTTAAATAAACTATAAACTTAAGGGTTAATTGAAACATCCGGAGGTCTGAGCCTGGACGATCAGACCCCTTTGAGTTTCCTTGGGACACTGCCCCGATGGCAACTTAATAGAGAGAGGCAGCTTTGATCCAATTGTCCAGAAATGTAATATAATAATGCCAAAATCACAAAAAAGAAGACGTACACTATATTTGGAGCAAACTGGAAAAAGGCAGTAACAAGTGGCAAAAGGCAGGGTCCAGGGTGAGACAGGGGTATTTATACATCAGTGTGTGGGGGGAAGTTAAGGCTGGGTCTGAGGAAAGCGCCCAATAGGGGAGAGCAATTAGGAATATTAAAGCTTCTGCACCAAAAATTACCCTATGGTAACACAAAGACCTAGGAACCTTCTAGCAATGATTTGCATACTTGAACTGAGGGAACCTGGAAGTAAGCCTCTTGCTTACTACACTTAGGGGTTTCCCAGGACATTAAGCTGAGGTTTTCTTCTTCCCCTGAGGAAACCACTCTCTACAGCTAATTATAAAATACTTTCAAAATACTGAAAACATGTTAAATAAGAATCAGAGAAACTGTTAGAAATCACAGACTAGCATTCAAATGAGGAAATGAATGTAAGCTTGGCACTTCAAATGTAAAACTGCCATGAAATGAGACAAAAATGTTTTGAGGGACAACTTGCTAAGGGAAACCTACAATTAACAGACCTCCCTTCACCCTCGCAACAGAAATGGGAAATTTGCAACCAAATGTTGAAAATAGGGAGATAATCAAAGCCATTTAGTGTAATAAGGCCATTTTGCAGAAAATCTGATTAGTTGTGTGCATTTATATATTATGCAGAGAAGGCTAGGAAAATACCTTTTCAGAGTCATTGTTTATAGATGATATATCTGAAGAACTTTCTCAAATTAAAGGGTCAATAAAAGACATTTTTTAACAGATCAATAAAATTAATAGTAACAGTTCACCATGATCTGATAGTTTGCATTCAAATGTTCTAAGGAACTTAAATATAAAGCTGGTGGCCTGCTAATAGTAATAAACAAGCTAAAATCTTGAATGAATAGGAGATGGAAAATATGATACTGGTGTTAAAAATGGGGATTCTCAAGATGAGAATTACATCCCAGTGAATTTGTTACACTAAACAATTTCATAGACATTATTATAAAGAGTAAAATTGGTGGACACATAGATAGATGCAGTAAGCACTAATATGGCTTGGAAACTGGAGGGATGTCGTGAATGAAAAATCTAGAGTTCTTTGAATATGTCAGTAAATGTTGGCTAAAGATGATGTAGATGATACAATCTAGTTTGAACTGTGAAAGAGATTATAACAAATTCCTGTTAAAAAGACCCATGTTGCCACCTTATTAAAAGATTGCTAGATAGAAATCAATGGTTTGATGGTTTGTAGTTACAAATAAAATCCTGCAGAAATCTCTACTAAGCTTGGGCTGTTCATCATGTTCATAAATTTGAATATCACAGACTCATAAATTATTCAGAAAATGAGATGAGCATTATGGCAACAAAGTTTGCAGACAAAACAAAGTAATGCCTGGTATTTAAAACAGTCTGTGATGAGATTCTGATGGTACAATACTGGGTTACTTGGTAATAAAATGGCAAATTAAACTCAGTGTCAATAAATACCAAGTGATGCATGCAGAGGAAATTGTGTTAACTACACATACAGAATAATGACCTCAAAATTTCCATTGCTATTATAATTTAGCAATACTAGAGTCACAGCAGATATTTCATACAGAATGTAATCTCAACAGTAAAGACTGAAAAAGAGAAGTGGATGTTAAAAATGTAAAGGTAAAGCTGTGAGAACAAACACCAGAACTTCATTAAACTAGTACAATTGCATGCTGCACTTATTTTTTGTTTGGGTTGTTTTGTTTTTTTTTTTTTTTTTAATGCTACATGCAGGATTAACTCATTCTAACACAGAAAAATGCAGAACTAGGAAGGGTACAACAAATTTAACTGGATATGAACCAGAGGCATGGAACACCTCTGCTATTAGAAAAGACAATGTCAACAAGAACTCTTTCCTTTGAAAAACTGCTTCTATCAAATGTGAAAATATGTACAAAATCATAATGATCATTCTTTCTTGTTATACTGTAACTAAGGAGCAGCATCTTAAGCAGTTTAAGATAAATAAATGGAAGTGCTTTTTCCTACACTCTAGGATATTTTGAAAGGCAAACACAGAGAGAGTTTCTGAAAGTGATGAAACCAAATTATGGAAAATAAGGTGTTCATAGTTATTACTTCAATGGCCTTTGTGCAGCATAAGACCCGTGAGTCCATATACTGCTGGCTGCTGTATGAGGAGGCATGCTGTTTGAACTCTGTCCTGGGTTGGTGATTTTAAAATATAGGACAGAGGTCAGACTGAGCCTTTCTAAAGTTGACTTGTCTCAAAGTTCACAAATGAACATGAAAGACCTCATTCTAAACAGCTTTTTGCACCCTTCCCGATGCAGTCATCAGCACTTAGGCAAAGAACATCTAATGTAGTGCCCCTATTCCTTGGAAATGTTTTTTTTTTTCTTTTTGTACTGAAACGGGCTTGGTTTAGGTACTGCTGAACAGCACTATCACAGCATTAAGGCTTTGGGCCTCTCCTGCTGCTCTGTCAGTGAGTTGGCTGGGGACACACAGGAACCTGGAAGGGGACACAGACAGCTGACCCCAACTGACCAAAAGGATAATGCAGACCAGTGTTTTATTCAACTATAAAAGCTGGGGGAAGGAAAGAACAAGGGGGGAATTTCAGAGTGAAGGCATTTGTCTTCCCAAGTCAACATTATGTGATGGAGCTCTGCTTGCCTGAAGATGGCTGAACACCTGCCTGCCCAAGGGAAGTACTGAATTAGTTCCTTGTTTTGATTTGCTTAAGTTCATGGATTTTCGTTTACCTATTAAACCTCTATCTCAGCCCATGAGTTTTCTCCCTTTTAGCCATCTGATTCTCTTATGCATCTTTCTGGAGGGAGAAAGGGACCTGGGTGGTGCTAATCTGCTGGCTGGGCTTAAGCTGTCACAGGCAGTTTTACAGTATGGGCGCACATGTAATGATGTTTCCTAACAGCAGGCCTGTGTTCCAGTATCTTCTTTTATGTGACGATTCATGTATTTAGACACACTGTTCTCTGTGTAGGAATCCCTGCAATAATGACTACTTCTAGCTTTGTGCAAATTATTTTTTAATGGTTCATTGTACTGAAAGCAAACAAATTCATTTTAATAAAAAATATCTGACAGTATAGTATGGCTCCTGATTCAGCATGCAATTTGCAAGTTTACTCCAATGAACAGAATGTGTACAAGGCAATGCTTTCTTGCCCATTGCAGAGATATCATGTATGTATTGTTTACTTATAGGGTAATATTAATACTTAATTATGTGTGAAGCAGTGACAAAGCTGGGTAATTATGCTGAAAGGACAATGTTATTATCCAGGCTCAGCCCTCTTTTCCCTTTGAGGAAAGGAATGGACTAGAAAAATTGGGAAGTTTATAGGCTGTACTTTATCTGCAAGGAATTTCCTCTGTGCTTGGACATTCTTTAAAGTTACCAAGGGACTTGGCCTTCAGTCTTCTTTGTGCAATGCTGAGGTTCTTAATCTCCTGCTAAATGAACTAACTGGAGTAATGGAAACAATCCAACTGCAGTGGCATGGAGCTCTATTTAGGCTGCTCCGTTACCTACTATGTACAGGTCTATCACAAGTAGGTAATTATCTTTTCCTGAGTGCTCCTTCAGCAGCGCTAGGTTTTCACTATGTTACTTTTTAGAGGAAACAATACCGAAATACATTTTCAGAAATAAATGGCATTTAAAAGGGAAAGATTATGTTTAAAACTGATGGTATTTAAATAAAAGAATCTACTTCTTTTATTCTTATATATGTACAAAGCATTGGTGTTCTGGAGCTCTCCTGGAAGGATGTCTAAACTTTCAGGAGAAATGCTTCAGGTCATCCCCACTATGTCATGTTCTGTCCACCAGTAGTCAAATATGCTGTCTGTATCTATGTGCAGTTAGTTAGAATAATTTGAGTAGAGATTTTTAAAGGAAGATTATGTGAAAAAGACGTCCTTGAATACTACTTAGAATTACCCTATTTGTCCTGTCACTGCGTGCACTTTTTTACAAGGACATACAGTGATAGTGCAAGGGGGGGATGGCTTTAAACGGACAGAGACTAGGTTTAGATCAGATATTAGGATGAAATTCTTTACTCTAAAGGTGATGAGACTATGGAATAGGTTGTCCGGAGAAATGCTTATGGTGGCCCTATAGTGCCCCTGCAGTTCAAGGTCAGATTGGATGGGGCTTGGAGGAAACTGATGTATGGAAGGTGTCTCTGCCCAGGGCAGGGGGTTGGAACTAGATGATCTTGAAGGTCCTTTCCAACCCAAACCATTCTATGGTTCTGTGAATTTTTCAGTTCATACGTTCTGGTGAAAAAAAGATGCTTCACTTCAAACCTGAAACCTAACTGAAATAAAACTGCATCTGCAGCTATCAGTGCTATAAACTCATAAAAAAATAAGAATCAGGACTGATTTCCTCGTGGGTACTATTTTGCTTTGCTTCCATCACGGAGTGAGAGGAAAGGTGAATTAGTTGAATACTGTTCTTGAAAAATCCAGAATTGATCATAGTAAAAAATAAACCTCTTCTAGATAATGAAACCGGATATATTTTTAAATTATAGTGGGAAGAGTATTGCCATGCATTTTTCCTCTTGGATTAAGTTCAGGTGTATATTCCTGGGCAGAGTGGCTCAGTCTGTAAAACTTGCTGGTGGTGGCATTTTACTCCTCATGGATTTTGTCACAGTAGAATGAGTGATTTATACTAATTTAGGGATTAAGACCAACTATGTTCTTACAGAGTAAAAAGCATCTTTCTTTGGTAACCTGAACATATTTGCAAAAATTAAAAAGCATTTTAGAAAAGCAATGTGTAAGTCAGCAAAATCTTCCTCTAGAAGTGTCCGGTTTGTGTGCCCAGCTCCTGTAGACAGATCTCCTTGAGCTGTAAGCATTTGTATTGGGATTGGGTTGCCTCCACTGATAGCCATGAGAAAAAGACAAGAGTCCTGGCTGGTCTGCATATTATCTGAGGGTACTTCAGAGGGCAGGAGAGGAGGCTGACTAGATATAATTGCATTTCTGGGGATACTGGATTGTGTTCCCAAATTTTTTTATATGTAGTGGTTTTGGCCTTCCTGGAGAGAGTGGTCAAGACTAACTGAAATGTTTGGGTTTACTGGCCACACACAGGACAAGTCCACATGCATTAAAGTTCCATTGCAGGGTTACTGCTGTACCTACAGAACTATACTAAAGTAAGAATCAATTTTTCCTATAACACCAAAATATTGTCATAGGAGTTCTCAGAACTGTGAACTGAAATCTGACGTAATGGATAAATTTCCATGTTGTGTCTCATTATGGACAGCTTTGATTTCTATGTAACAGAAGTCTAGGCAGAAGTTATATTTTAGTTTACTGTCTAGGCTTCAGAAGTAAACATTTTGAACTGGAGATGGTGTGGTTTGGCCCAGTATCAACCTGTATGCATTTCTTTGCACTTAATTATTTAGTGTCTTTGATAATTTTTTCCACTAATTTTAATATTGGCATTTCACCCAGATTTCACTGAGTTTGATACTTTCCTTCTTGATACTAGTTCTTACTTTTGACTGTTTCATTCCTAAGGCAGAAGCAGTGAAACAAATTATGTATTAAAATCAAGGATATTTTGGTTTTTTTGAAGTAACTGTCAAAACTGTTTTTCCGTGAAACCTTTCATTTTTTATAACTTTTTGTTAGTTTCAATTTTTGAGCCACAAGTCCAAAGTACCATTCTAGGCATGAAGAAAGGAGCCCAGACATTCCTTTCACTAATTTGTTCTACCTTTCTTTTATAATGGCCAAACTTTAGGCATCTGCTTATATTTGTGCCCAATGAATACCTTCAGTGAAGCTGCTAGGAATAGGTTATTTAAATCTATCTCATAGGTCGAAAGCTCCTTCAAATGTAGAAGAAACCAACTTTTGGTATTGCTCCACTGAAATTTGGATAGATCTGACACGTCACAAATGTTGCCAACCTCTGCTGCCCAAATGGAGCAGGTACCACTTGTGTGGAATTTTAATAAATACTAAATGTCAATGAAGTTTGTAAATAATGAACTCATACTGTTCTGTGGTTTATAGACGGATGAAATTACATATCACTTTGCTGGAAGTCCATACCTGTCAGCATTGAAAACTGCAAGTCCTTTTCAGGAAATTATTTTGATATCCTATTCCTTCTGGATGTTCATATGTAAAAGCCTCAGCTATGATGGAACTGTTCTCTGGACATAGTGGTCATGGCCATATTCTGGCATTCATCAGGGCCTAATGCATTCTGGACATGTAATTGGCTGTGAAGATATTCTACATTATTTTGTATGCATCTTTCAATTTGAAAGAATAGTGCTATTGTAACTGCAAGGGAAACTAGCCCATAACAGCAGATGCTGTTACCAGGCAGTTAATTTGCAAAAGGCCAAGAATTAACACTTTTGCTATTTATGTGGCACACTAATTTTTCTGCAAAAGGAAATCCGCATTGATGAATAATTTAAATCCCAGTCTCCCTGCGAGTTTATAATCACGTGCCCTACAGAGTCTGGAGTACATTCTACTGTGAGCATTGTGCAAAAGATTAGTAGCTCCGTGGTGGCAGTGCTGCTATAACAGTGTGAATTGCACTTTTAATTTGTCTTCCCATCTGACAGAGCATCTCATTATACTTACAAAAATCTATTTTAAATTATACTTTTTAAATTCTCAGTTGAAGGATATTTACATAAAAAAGGTGAAGATTAAATAAATTGTTTTAAGTCATATCAGCAAATCATTTTAATGAGAACATCCTTTCTTCTTGCATTTGGAAGAGAATGTGCATTTTATTCCCACCATGTTTAGTTCCAGTCAGTCAAATCCAGAAACTGGATACAATTTTTTACATTATAATCTAGATGTGAAACATGTGATAAGCCCTACTTTGAGTCATAAAATTATGCAGGCTCTCTAATAGCTAACTTGTTAGCTATCTTGGACTGAGAAGTATTTTATACAAAATCTTATAGAAGATGAAAATCTCTTTTTTTCCCCCCCATAAGTAGTACTGAGCTGAAAATTATTACGTTTTGTTCATCAGACTAAATTGTGAGGGAGTATACACATAAGGTCCTTAGGCACACATTTTTAATAACAACATTACATTTCTTTCACTCCTTCTTTTTGCCCTATTTGCTCTTCCTTAACTACATTATTGAAATCTAGGAAGCATAATAGCTGATCTGTTTAATGGTACATCATTATCTTCCCACAGCATATTGCATACTATTCATTCTCTCATATTATTCATTAATCCATTATATTTATTCTATCCTAGTCTTTGTGTAACAATGTAGGGAATCAGACTTTCCCTGTACAAATGAATATTTTGCAGTATTCAAAGATCCCAATTAATATCAGTGACCTGCTAATTTGATGGTTCAGTTGTTGGTAGGATTTCATGTTAGTTGGACACTATTTGTTGTAGCTCTTGTTTGTTTTTCTGGACATCTGCTGCTAGAGCTAGTACTGTGCTGAGCACAGTGCAAGAGCTGTGAGCATTTATAGTGGATTCAGTGTGAATAGGATTGTACTTATGTGAAACAATTGTATTTAATACTTTCTCTTATAAAATATATGGGCCAAGTCCTTTGAGGTAAGGAGAGGTTTAGTAGGCTGTTGGCAGGGCACTTTGCTTCTGGAATTTGTATTCCAGCAGAGCACACTTCATGGGCTGTGGCTGCTGCTGCAGCCTTGACTGAGGCTGCCCTGACTGGGTGGGGGGGGCAGGAGCTGCCCTTGTTGTGTGACAGAGCTCTGGGGTCACATTGGGGCAGACAGGCTGCTAAAAACCATGTCCCTAGTGTTATTCCTGTGCTGTGTGTGGATTGTCATTGCTTTTTATTTTCTTTCTTTTTTCCTTATTTGCACACAAGTTATTTTCAAATATTGCAGTTATTATTGATTGGTGAGGCTTTGGGTTCAGGTCCAGATTTTAACTTCAAAGGATGCTGGGAGATATCAGGACCTACATTTCTGACTTACGTTACCTACCGTTGTTTTTTCATATATTTTATTTGCCAAGAAGAGTTCATGTAAACTCTTTATCTTCATACCATTGTTCTAGATCGCTTTTGATTTTGCAGCACTCATAGATTTAGCTTGGAAGTTAAAGTGGAATTAATTTAAAAATTAGTTTTTATTATATGTCTGTCTGACTTCCACAGCTGTAAATTGCCCACATTTAAAACTAATATAAGAGTAGATATATAATGGAAGGGTAAATAATGTCCAGAATGAACACTAATGTTTATTAAGATCTTGTTTCTCGAAGGAACTGAAGGTGTATCCCCAGTTCCCCAGAAACTGGAACATGCGCTGAGTTGTAAATACAAAAAGTTTTCCCAGTGCAGAGTTCCAGGCTAGAGAGCTCAACACCTTGCATACTTGGCCCTAACTGCATACACGCTCATGAGATGATATTCCTGTGCATACCAAACAGCAATTAGACATCATAAAGCTATGCAACATTTTGGAAAACAAGTCTCACTACAGTTTTAAAATCAACTTC
Organism: Cettia cetti; assembly: GCA_013401135.1. Classification (NCBI taxonomy): domain Eukaryota; kingdom Metazoa; phylum Chordata; class Aves; order Passeriformes; family Sylviidae; genus Cettia; species Cettia cetti. The sequence continues at coordinate 71,195 of VZUI01086799.1, forward strand.
CACCATCTGTTTGGGAAAAGCAGTGGGTTGGTTTCTTGTGAACTTGGCAATTAAATATGCTAAAATATAGTAGCAGCAGGATACAATATTTGCCGTACCTATTATGAACAAAAGCTAAACTCCAGCTAAATTACACCAAACCTCAGACCAAGAGTCGCCATCTGGCTACCAGGTTAATCAAAACTCTTGATACTCGTCAAACACTCTCAACCGGAATACAATTTTAGCGATAAATTTTAAAGCAACAGGAGTTAAATTCTGATTAAAAAAGCAAAGTTCTTATTTCACGGGTTTAAAAAGCTGTAAAATATATCAATCTCCATGTCATGGGCTCTTACATTCAGATTATTTTTCTGGTTTTTGTTTTTAGATTTTTGAAAACTATTTCTAGAGAACAGAAAAAAAAAAAAAAGCAGAAATTCTAGCAGATCTCTAATGTTAGAGAGGTTAAGGCCAACACAAGAACATAGTAGGCTACTGTTCCAATTTTTGAAATAATGAAATCACAGCTTTTTCTGGGTGAAATGTAATTTCTGCTCTTTCCAGTAATAAAGAAAGCTAACAAACACAGAATACCATTTAAGGGTATGTCAGGATTTCAGATATTCTGGAAAATTATATCAAAAAATAGACTTGTTTCTAAATCTTGTTTGGGTGTTCTATTTCCAGAACCAGTTCCTTAGAGTGTTCTATGAACAATAATGTGAGTGGAGAACTCTTCATGGCAGAAGATTAGAGTGATCAAAATACTCTCAAACAAACACTCTTCGTATCTGGCATGAGTGTGCAATTGGTGCTGCTCCTACCAGGGGGAAATAGTTGTCATAACCATGTGAAAAGAGGAAATGGCAGCTGTTTAATATACTCCTGCTAGATAAGTAAAGGACTCCATTGGGTGGGCTTCATCTCATGCATTCCTGTTTTTCAGATTATTAATTCATATATACCTACTGGCATCACTCAAGCAATAATAAAACATAGCATTTTCATTTTTAATTAGTATTTCACAAGTATACGTTGAGAAACAGGCCACAATAGGAAAAAAGGCCCAGGGTGAGGCTCAAAGACTAACTTTCTTTTTCTTATACTGCCTGTAGACAAGTACTTCTGAATTACAGCCATCATGAGAAATGTCCCATTTATCTTTTCTCTCACGTAAAAGATTTTCATTATAGCTGAGCAAAGAACTGGTATTTGATGAGCTTAATCTGGTTGACAGTGCACTGGAAATATATAGTGGTTTATATTTATGGGAACAATACATATTGGGTGAATTGCTTTCCCACTTCATTGCATTGTTTGTTCATGTAAATACTTTGCACATTTTGCAGTTAATGAGATGACAAATAGTTTGATGTGACTGCTAAACTTTGAGGTCATGGCATACAGTTTAGGTTTATAAGACCGATGCTATCTTAGGTGAAATACAATGGAAACAAAATACAAAGGATTAGAAAGGATACTGCTCTCAGTGTGCAGAGAAGTGTCCTCTAGACACCTTCTTTCAACTGAATTTTAGTCCTTCTTTTTCTGTTGACGAAACATGAATTGCCATCATCAAATAAAATATATTAGACTGGACATACAGGAGCAAGTCAGTCACTGGAAATACTTGAAGACAATATCTTTACAGATTCACGGCTCTTCTTGTTTCCAGATTTATTTCTGAGATGTGACTGCATTGCTGTGATACCAGTAAAGGAGGAAGGGGCACATACTATTATCTATTAGAAGGAACAGAAAAAATCCAAACCAGAAGGATTAGTCTTAATTAGTAGACTTTTACTTCCTTTTATCTTAGTAGCTTTTGTTAAATACATAGATTCCTGTGGTAAGTAATTTTCATCATTTAGGTAGCATTCTTAAACCCCTAACACACCTTGACCTTGAAATATCAATTTTTTTTCTCTTTGAAATTTCAAAGCTTACATAAGGAAGTTATGGGAAAATTCCCCTTTCCAGTATTTGTAACTTATTTTATGCAAGTTGTTTATATTCCTAATTCAGCATTTATATTAATTAAACATGAACAATATCAATATAAGTGAGTTTATTATACTTAATATACCTACCCAGAATAAATTTCCATATAGCATATTTAGATAATTTGGAAAAAGAAGCATAAAGTAAATGTATGACTCCACTGATTATTTCCAAACCAAAAATTTGGTAGTACTTGCCAAATCTGATTGTCTGGAAATTTAGGTTTATCTTTTTAAAGTTCTTAAGGCTTTATGAAAATGGATTCTTTTGTTTCATTGCCTTTAGAAATTCCATTTTCTGTGAAAGGATAATTGCAATTGAAGTCCTTGTCTAATTAGTAGACTTTGGGAGCTGTCAAAGAGACACTGAATATCAAAGACTCCAGAGAAACAGAGGGGAAACTGTGCTTCCTTCACTGTGCAACTGAAATGGAGGCCCATTGTTAGCAGCTGCAACTGCAAATTATGCAAGGAGCAATATAAAAGAAGAGAATGTCCTTTCTTGAATCAGTGTTGTAAGAAGAGCTTTCACCTTTAACTGGCAAGGATTTTGGGAAGCACAAGGCAGATAGCTGTAAAAATGAAATAAAATTAACAGATGCAGAAGGAAATACACTTTGGCTTATATTGCATTTTGCTTCTCTTTAAATATGGAAAGCTGTGGTGATTTTTCAAAATAAATAGAATATATGATGAACTGCTGATCTCAGTATCATACATATAGTATCCTGCATGCCTGGCAAACTCATAATAATTCCCTTTAATGGTGATGGCACTGCAGTAGCTATATTTGTGACTGAAATGATATAGAAATATTATTATACCATTTTTTTCTTAGTAAATAATATATGAATGGTATATCTGTGCTCTTGCAAAATATAGCATTCCTTATTAAAATTCAGTCATCATTCCATTGAAACAGCATTCTAAACTTTTTTATTTCACCATTTATCTTTAGAAGTTTTGACAATTTTCTGATGTCTTTCATTTGTGACCATTCCTATGTCATACTAGCTAATTCTGTTCTTACCTGAAGACCCTTTTCAGGTCTTGCACATTTAGAGAGTAATGCTCTCTTATTAATGGACTCACATAAAATGCCTTTCTGAGACAGCACTAAAAGAATCCTAGTTGACTGTACTGCTCTTGTATGTTACCAAATTTAGATGATTACTGGCAGCAAATAAGACATTACTTGGTTGAGTTCCTATACATTTCCAATTAATTATTATAAAATGAAGAATGAAAAGAGAAAAACCAACCTACTCTTTAATTATGAATACTACAAATGCTGACTGTAACGTCTTGTTTGGAAACAAGATGCATGAAATTCTGAATATTTTTATCTCTAATACTAGTACTGCTAACATAATTTTTATGAAAGTATAATGACAGAGCTCTCTTTAATAATAATATGCAAATAAAAGTAAAGAATTTTTGCTGTTCCACTAAGCATGCATAAGAATGCAAATGCAGAATTTGTTAGAAACATTTGAACCTGTTTTAAGTATGGTAACATCTGAGCATTTTCAGGGCTAAGTCTGTATTAGGAAGAAAAATCATCTTTATTCAAATTTAATTCACTCTTATAAACTCCTAATTCAAGGACATTTCACATTGTTAGACTGGAATAAAAGGATTTTGATCTAGTTATGAATAATGACCCTAATGTTTATTAATAAAGTCAACTGAAGTATACTTAGGCTTGGTCCTTTACTCAAGTCCTGTCTGTCAGGGCAACATGAAACTAGTGCCTTCCCTCTGGGCTGGAGGATGTAGGAGGTGAGCAGGGCAGGTCTTTGCTGGCCAGTGTCTGTCCCACTGCCAGTCAGTAATTTCTGGCTTTCCATTTTAGCACATCATTTTCTGTATATTATTCACCAAAAAGGGTCAACCTACTCAGCAGTGTCTCTATTGGTAGCTTGGCCATCAGACTCAGGGAAAAATTGTCAATAATCTGATGGCTGAAAATGGCAGGTATGGAGCCAGTAAAGCATCCAGTTTGGCAGTTTTACAATGAGTTGTGCTTTTCTTAACAGTAGAGTTGCTTGTAAGTTAGGAAATACTCCTGTGGGAAAAAAAGACAGAATGACTCTTGTCATTAATTGCATTAAAAGGTAAGGGTTTAGCTGTTTCACAAAAGGTAACAATTCACTGGGCAATTTGAAGTAATTTATTCTGAATGCTATGCTCTAAATTAGGGGGATGTACTGCAGGTAACTGTTCCCTGACTTTGGTACACAAGCTGTCTTTTCCCTTTGATATGGTGTCACAGTAGGAATAATGACCCTAAAATGCATATCAGAAGTTGTTTGAGGGCCTCCTGAGTGACAGGTCCCTTTCAACATGCCATTGAGGTTTTCTGAGGATCTGAAAAGGCTTTTCAGATTAATCACAACCAAAAGGGCATCTCATCAAGTATAAAATAATTATCATAATTATCTCCTTCCTCATGAGATTATAGGGTTGCAGCTACATTAGCAAACAGTTTATCCCTACAGAAGCTATTTTGTAAACCCAAACTGTTGTTGCTGGGGGCATGATGTCCACTTTGTATTAACTTAGTGGAGGAGGTTGTTTTTTACTAGCCCTTGTGTCCTGAATGGAACACCCCTAAACTGTAGGAATGCGTTAGGTGCACTCTTGAGCTCATCTTTTTCTTAACTTTCATCTATAAGGGATTAATTTGCTGTGAATCATTCCAGAATCATTCCATATGATCCATACCATAGTAAAAAGAGAAAATGTGAAGATTTCGTTGAAGATTGAAGTCCAGCTTCAAATTGAAATGCTGACATTAATGCACCTTGTCTAGGGAATTAGAGGAACAAAACACTCTTTACTGGTTTGTTTTGTCACTAATTCTCCTTTTGTACTCTACCTACAAATCTCAAACTACATATCATGCAGCAGGAAGTTAAAAGTTCTATATTTTAAAGAAGTGCTGGTAATGACTGGTAGATAATGAGCTCCTGGCCATATTAAAATGCCATTGCAATGCAGGCATAATACATGCCAAAAAGAGTGCATTATTTCTTGAGGTAGGCTCACTTGGATGACAATCAGGGTTGAAGCTCCATATGGCTCTTACATTGCTGTTGTTATGCTTCAAAAGGGGATATTTGTAAAGGGGGTGGGAAATTGATTTGATTTTTCAAGGAAAACTGCCGTTTAGATACTTCATAAAGCAATGACTTGGCTTGAATTCATTCCTAGTTAGCCATCACAAGAATACCCTGAATTTTCTGTTTTCAGTATCAGCTGGTATTAATAATGGCCTATGGTTGTAGAATACTGACAAGGAGGTCGAGACCAAGAGTCAAAATTGTTTAGCATATTGGATGATTCTAAAGATAGCATAAGTTATTATAATCTATGCAACAGATTAGACAAAATGCCAGGGCCCAAACCCCACTAATATTTTATAAAGCCCTGTGCAGAGATAAAAAAGCCATTATTCATTTCTGTGAGTAGAAAATTCAAATTTTCTTCTGTATGGTACTTTGCTGAGTACAAGGCACTGTATCTGTATTACCTGCTGGACTTTAAGTTCTACTTCCCAGCTGGAGCTGAATGTTGTTTGTGCAGCCTGGATGCCTTTCTTTAGCATCTCTCAAAGTGAAAAAAGTCTTTTTTAATGCATATGCTCAGGAATAGAGATTTGCATTATGTACCAGATCCATATTTTGGAAGAGTGTGGTCTAACTTTGATCTCACTTTTTTTTTTTTCTCTGAAAGTGGTGACTGTGGGGGCTGTGACAAATGGACATGTGTTAGGACTTGACATTAAAAGAGTGAAGGAACATGTTCCAACCGTGTTTCAACTAGGTTTACTCCCAGTTGACAACTTTCCTGTCTTCTTAGTGTGTTGTCAGCTGTTAGAGCTATTTTCGTCATTGCAGAAGCAAGTTTCCTAGTTTTCTGTGATTTGAGCAACCTGTCATTTTTATTTACATTTGAACCCTTACTTTCAAGTGTGCCCATAAATGTGTAGGAGTCAGGTATGAAACATAGATTAGGCTCAGACCTACTATTATTTGTCAGAAGTGCTACTATGCCTATTGGCAGATATAATTGTCATGAAAATAGCAGGGGAAAGCTTAGTCTGATTCCTGCTTCCCTGTTCTTCTGCAGAAGTCTGTCATAGTGTTATTTGCCAGAAGAATTCTTTGGAAAAAAAAATTTTAAACTTAGGTTGGATATTCATGTGAAAAATCTGAATGTACAAATTTCATGCCTGGCAAGATTGTGTAATATTGTGATGACCTTCACCCATACTCATATCCATATAAGAATCCCAGAATTAGTCCTCCACTATTGATTTAATGACATTATGTTTAAGATAGTAGTCGCTTTAAATATATCTAAATAACAACAGAGATTTTAAAATTCCTGTATCCACACTTTCAAATTACTTCTAATGGTATAGTTTCTTCTGTTATCTGAAAATACTTGCACTTGAAAGTACATAATTTTTAGGTTCTACATTTCTATATTTTCCACATATTTCTACATTTTCTTTGTTTCTGCTCTTGTGGAAAACAAGACTTCTTCATATCTTGACAATTGTTATGCTTACCAGTTTTACATTTCCATGTTGCCATTGTTAAAAACAGGATGATAATATGAAGATATAAAATTTAAAACATAAGTGATAGAAAAGAGAGTGAGTTCTAAATCAAGTGAGGGAATTTTAATTATGGCATAGTCACCCATGCTCTACAGTTTGACTTTAACTCACTGAAGTTAGTCAAAAAGCAGTTTTGGTACTGAATAATCCACAAGTATAGTACTGTGACTTTTTGGGTCACCTTAAATTTTATGAAAGAGAGATGGCAATTATGCCTTGGAGATCTTTAAACAATAAAAAGGAACATTTGTCTTAATCAATCGTTCATCAGTATGGTTAGTTTTTAGATGGAGAACAATGTGGGTTCATGTAATTAGTGAGAACATTCACAGTTTTTTTACTGTGAAATGTAACAGCATTAGAAGCTTTTCTGAGGAGAATGAAATGACGTGGAAGAAATCACTTCACTAACTCAGAACTTGCAAAAAACTTGCTTATAGTTCTCTACATGAAAAAAAAACTAGTTCATGTGTTCCTGGACTAGAGTACAAGAAAGGAATCATGGTATTGATATAGAGACAAGGCTCTCGAATCACTGAGCTATGTGTCCTGATCCTGCCTGCTGGCAAGATATCATCTAATACATTTCTTCTGGATGGTTGTTTTTTTTTTTTTCCCCATACTGTGTTTATTTCCTTCTGATTTCTCTGTTTCCCTTTAGCCTTTCCTTTGCTTCACAACCCAAGCTCTTTAAAACTCCTCCTGTGGTAGAGACTTTAATCTTTTCACTGGAAGACTGTCTCCATATTTTTTGTGGGTTCAGTTTTGCTTTAATAAAGATGACTGGCCAAAATTGTATAGATTTTTCTGAATGATAGTTTAAGAAATTTCATACTTGTCCTTCTGTATCTTTATTAGAAATATATAATTTAATAATGTATAGGATTTACCTTTTTCACAGCCATCTTGTGTTGTATTGATACTGATTTGTTCTTGGTGATCAGCTTAAATAAACAAATTGTTTTTACACTTGTTGTTTTAGATGATGAATACCCGTCTTGTAGCAGAAATGCTATTAACCCCTGATATTCCCATGCTATTACTGCACCTGGATTCACCTTTCAATTCTTGTAATCCATAGTGACTTCAGCTTAATGTAGAAGTTCTGCAGTGACGCTGTAGAAAATGTTATATCTAAACCCAGACAAATTATATCTACTTCATTTCTTTGTCTGGAAAATGAGTTATCAAAAAGAGCTGTCAAGTTAGTCTGGCATGAGCTACCTTTGGTAACACTGCTTCATTTTATCCTATGTTCTATTTACTTCCCTGTCTTTAATTTATCTTTTTCTTCAAAGCTTTCAAAGCTCTTGAAACTGAAGAGGTCAGACTAATAGGCTTACACTTGCCCAGATCATTTTTGTCCTTGCTTTTAAATATGGGTACTTCAGTTCCCATTCTCCACTAATATTTGATGCTTTCTCTCCCTTCAAAGATTTGGAGGCTTATCTCTGCCACTGCGATGGCCTTTATGAAATCACAGTACACCTAGTGATTCAGATTTTAGTGAGACATTTTGTTCAAAGCTCATTGCACAGTTATCTTTTTTTTTTTTTCTACAGTTAAGCTTTTGATTGGTTAGTGAGATATGAATAAAGAAAATTTAAATAACCATCTGCAGGAGGATCACAAGTAAGATATAAGCAAATACTGCTGCCTTGATGATTAAGTGAATAGCTAGTAACCCCCTGCAACTTAAAGCTCCCTTAAGCATAGAAACTGGGAGAGAAATAGTTTAAAGTGGCACGATAATATCAGAGAAAATGATGAGAATTGCAGCCTAAGTACCCTCTAATACTGAACACTTCATGGTCAGAGATTATTTCACAAAGGTGGTGGACATCACTGGGCAGCTAAAAGATATTTTAATACCTTGGATGTTTAAATATTCCATAATGATTTATGCTAGCACTTAAAAAACTCAGTGAATAGAACTTCTAGGTTTAATGCTAGATTATTACTTCTAGTTTTATGTTTTTGTAAATACATAGAAGTATAGAACCTAACCTCCCAAAAATTCATGGCATTTTATTTCTCCATATTGAGTAACATGTCAGCATTAACATTCATCAAGTGAACATTCTTTTGCTGGTCGTCATGAAATGAGAAAGAAAATAATTTAGTCAGTTAAATACATCTGTATTGTTTGAGTTGAAGCTGGCTAGAAGGGCTGTATCTTTCTTGTTTGCAATTTCTTTGTTTTGTTTATTGGTTTCAATTAGGTGTTGTACTGGAAAATTAATGAAGATGAACATTACTATCAACTGTTTGTAAAGAGAACTGGGGTTAATCTGGAAACAGGGGACACTAACATTGATAGCAGTTTAGAGGGAAGACCGTTCATCACAACCATATATACGCTTTTGGAAGAAATAAGTTCTTTCCATCTTCTCTCACTGTTTCTAGCTGGGAGATGGAATGCAACTAGGTGGCTAAAGAGTTTTATACCTCTGGCAATTTGAGCATTCATGCTTCTCAGATTTTGGAAACAATAATATATATGTAAATTTCACATCCAAGTGCTATGAGACTGCTGGCAAATGTAATTACCTGTATGTGCATCTGCCTACAGTTTTCCTCTGCTGGGAAACTAATTGAAGTATTGAAAGAAGAATAGGTTTTTGTTGTTTATTGCATGTTTTCATAAATTCTATAACTTTTTATTTTTCAGATATTTGAGACATTTTCTTTGCTTGAAACTCTTCTTATAAAAGCTCAGTTTCTAGTCTGCTTACAAGAGCTAGTGTACATACATTTCTGTATATGCTTAAATTTAAGTATGTGCTTAAGTCACACTGATTTAAATAAAAGACAATTATTGGCATACATATCAATCATATGCTAAAAGACTTCTGGCAAGATTTGATTTGCCTCAGAGTCCTAAGTTTTAGCACAGTAGCCTTTAAAAAGCCTTCTTTCTGGCATTAAAGCCTAAAATCTTCAGTCTGCTTCCACTGCTACACTTAACAAGGTAACAGTGACAGTATTAGTGTGTTGGTCTGCCTAGAGTGCTTAAACTGTTTCTGAGTATTTCTTAGTAGTAGGACTAAGCTCTCTATGACTTCTTATTCTGGCTATTGAAATACCACTCTGTTAAACATGTTTGAAAAAAAAAGAACCAACAAAGCAACAAACCCACCCTTTTTGCTTTGCATGCAGGGATTTCCCACATCTCGTGTGTGAGAGTAGTGTGCATTGCGAGGCTAAATGCCTGTTCTCTTTCTTTCACTGCCCACCTAGATCAAAGAAAGTAGCTTGTGAGAATGTGTCCATATTTGTCCCTCAGCTTCCTTTTGGAATCAGAGTGCACTTTGTGTCTGTTATGGGCTGTGATGTATGAAGCAGAAAGAAGATTGATTTCCACAAGCTGCCTTGTACCTGAAATAATGAGAGTGGCAGATTACTTGTTCTCTGAGCAAACATGACAGGAATGTCATAGAGGGAATTTATATATATGCAAATGCACAGGGGTCACATCGGTGTTATTTTTACAAAGTGACCTTATTCACCAGGGGGGCATTTTTAAATCTGCATTAGTCTGCACTGGAAAGGCTGAATAGAATTGCAAACACCTGCATTGTGTGGGACGTGGCTACTAACACAGCTAATAAATAATGTACGATTCAACACAGTAGAGAAGATAATTTAAATGGCTGCATTATTTCTGTACAAGAGACTTGGGGTCTCAAGTGATTTCTACTATTCATTTAGGCTTTCTCTGAAGTAGCAAATAAAATGTTTGTCATAAGAAGAAAACTAAGAGGATGTGGGTCTAATTTTCTATCAGATTTTTGCCTCTTAAGCATTTTGCTGTGATTCAGTAGAGAAATAGGCTTATGTATCTCTTTGTGAACACTTGCATTCACAGAGTCTGTGTATTTGCAAAAGGCAAATGCACCTTACTGACAGTTAAACTTCCCACATATATGAAGCAGGAATGAATGAATTTTAAACAACTTCAGAGAATCTGTTGTTTGTAAAGAAAAGAAAAACAAGGTACAACAGAGAAAAATGCTGTTACTCCTAGAAGACAGATGAGAATTTTATTTGTGTGTAAGCTTTTAAAGGAAGAATAAAAGCCATTGTTTCCTTATATTTTTTACTCATCAACAACAAAGATGACATGAGTTTGTACTTCACATGAAATCAGAAAATAAGGCAGTTTAGCACTGGTCATACAATATGAGGTAATTTTCATGTGATTCTCTTTTAATTCTGGACAGTTGGCAAGGTGGCTGATTTCAAGTCCAGAAACAAAGAAGGAAGAAAGTAGAAACACAAAAGCTTATGGATGCTGCATTGAAAATACACACCTGTGCATGGCATTTTTGGTACAGCTGAATAGTTGGACCTCATCTGCTTTTGAAAGAGAGGTGAAGCAGTGACAAGGAGAGCCTGTGCAACACTGGAATGTATTCACTGCTTGCTGTTGTTGAGCCACAGAGGGCAGGGAGAGGGATTTCTGCTGGCGTAGCAGCTTGTGAAACTCCTCTGCAGCATCAGATATGGTTTCTCCCTGAGAAGAAAAGTCCTGCAGGTTTTGTCACTAATCACTAAAACAGCCTATTCTTGAGTTCATGGTACCAGACTGGTGTTGGTCTTGTGGAGTGTGCTTTATGCAAAAGAAATCTTAATGAGCAAAAGTAACAAATCCTATAAATGTATTCCTTGTGTTATGGTGTCAGTGAAGAGCTGGGCACAACAGAGCCATCTCACACTCAGCCAGTGTCTGTTTGAATTATGTGGGTGAAATCTTTTTGTTGTATTTTGAATGTGACCCTGAATCACAAAAGGAGATATCTTTCTTTTTTCTTGCCTCAAAGCACAATGAAAAATGAACTCAAACACAGCAGACTTTCATGTTCTCTTTTGTGTGAAAGTGCAGAGAATTCCTTGGGTTTATTTTCAATATGTTGGGTTAGAAACCGAAGGAAATTTTTTGTTACGCGTAAAGCTCATGTGTAAAATTGATTTTCAGATGTAGGTGTTTCCTGTAGCATGGCTATTCTCTGTATTGACCAGCTTTGGCTTCTGTGGCATTATTGAAGGCTGGATGGACCACAGTGAGAGAGAGGTTCTGCAGAAAAGAAAGTAAATAAAAGAATAAATGTCTCAAAAATAAAACTGTTGCACAATGCTGTCCCAAGGGAGATGCAGTGATAACCACGGAGTCGAAGCGGGAAAAGAGGAAGTTTAATTTTTTCTACAACTTATATAGATTTCTAAAAGGAAGACCAGATTGGAAGACTGAGGTTCAACCTCTTCAACTCCACTGGTCTTAGAAAGTGTCCATCAAGATTCCTTTCACAGAAAGGAATCCGAAAAACATGATAACAGTTCTGTAAAC